>JBBPRR010000192.1:0-34481 GCA_038093115.1 Hortiboletus flavorubellus
ATTCTTCCATTCCTGATCCATGCCTCCTCCTCATGCCTTTCATGTGCTGCCACACCCATGCTTCTTCATTTATGATCTTTCATTAATTTATGATCTCTGCCACACCCTCATGGTCAGGGTTATGCTTTCATTTCATTATTTACATCCCCCCTCCTCATGTTCTTGCTTCTTTCCATGCTTTCCCCTCATGTTATGCTTCCATTCCATGGCTGTACTAATACATGTGTTGCACACATGTTCAGGGACTCATCTTATCTATAGATCTATGCACAACACGTACATACTTTATGTAGTATATAAAGCCCCCCAAGCAGTGGCCAAGGCTCTCCAGTCTTGCCCTCCTTGGAGTTTGCCCTTCTGCTTCTCTGGCTGACTGACTCCTCTTTCCCTATCCTTATGTGGGTTAATTCCCCCAAACTATGTTCCTAAGAAGTTAGCTACCAAGTGTACTCAAGAGCAAGCAGCCTTAGCAAGAGCTTTAGGTTGTTTCACTGAGGGCAAGAGCAACTGTGATTGCTTGATCTATCTCTTCGTCTGAAACATAGTAAAAGTTGAAACTTCCAATTGGCTTAAAAACTACATATTAGCTGAGAGTAAATGTGGTGAGGTCCTTTCCATGCCCTGTGAGCCTGCTGATTCCACTAGTGAGGCTGTTTGCTCTCTTACTGATTCCAGCTCAGCTACTTCTGCTGATGCTGTGTACAAAGGATTAGGAGAAGCAATTTGACCTGAGTTAGAGGGGAAGGAGCAAAGGAAACAGTGAAAGGTGATCAGTACTGGCTCTACTATAAGCTCCAGATGCAGCAATCCTTTGTAGGGGGGATATACTTGTGAGGTAGCATTGAGGTTGGCAAGGTAAGGGTAAAGTTAGAAGTCTAGTTCTAATGAAACAATCCTAGAGCATAGCTCTCTTAGGTTGTCAAAAGATGCTGGGAATCAGAGGTGAATGTAGAGGAGGCTTGTTATGTCAAGAAGAGTCCTTCTTATAGTGCCTTTAGGGGAAAACACCAAGAGAACTACAGTAACTCAAAAAACTATTATAATGCCTAACCCCAATCCAGCACACAAAGTACACTGCAATCACCTGTGAGAATCTCGCTTAGTATTAGTTAAACAAGATTATGCACACACCCCTAGCTACAAGTTGGTCCCTTGATCATATGATTTGGCCTGGTGGCTGTGGAGATATGGCCATTGTAAAATAACAGGTTAATTGCAACAGTTTATTCATTTTTGGTGGATAAGGTGGGATCTTACTAAAGTTAGCTGATATTTGGTAATGTTTGGTCACACAAACATTGATCCATAGATAAACATTATGTCTGAGTTTAAAAAAGTTCACACACTTATTAATTTCTAACTCCTATTATCATATAATCTCTCAACCCCACTAGGAAGATGCATGCATCTTTTTGAGATGACCTCAAAGATATTTAATGGGATTTCAGTTGGGAGACTGTGCAGGCAATACCATAGCCACAAAATATTACATTTCTAGCCATTACTTCAGTTTCTGTAGGTGTGCTTGAGATTATTATCTGGTTGAAAAATTATATTAAAAAAATTAAAACCACAATCCTATAGGATATTTAGCAATTCATCCTTCAAATATGAAGATATGGGTGCTCATCCATCCTACCATCAATCTTGGCAATATATCAAACACCCTGGCAAATCATAAACCTTCACACCATACATATCTTCCTTTAAGCTGGATAGATTTCTCCACTAATCTATTATTCAACCTCTCATATGGCTCCTTTCATGCCCATCTGACCCTGGGTGATCAATTTTGGTTCCATTGAACTTTCCTATCTTCTTTTAGTCCTCCACAATTCAGTCCCTGTGGACATGGGCAATGTTCAAACAAGCTTTATAATACTTGATAAAGAGAAGAGGTTGTTTTATTTTTACCACAGCTTTTATGCCAGACTTTTTCAAGTGCTAGCAGATTGTATTGGAGGAGAGGGGTTGTTTGATGATATTGGCAAGTGACTTGATCACTTGGATGTCATTTTTTACCTTGAAAATAGTAATAAGATGAATAGCATGGCAAATATTAGTTAGGGAAAGCTTGAATGGGCAGCCTCCAATGGACTTCTGGACTTCAGAACACTCTTTGAGGTAGATTGTGGGTATGGTAAAGACATGTACACCAGTGATAGAGGCATGGAGTAACCTGCATCAAGCATAAAGAGGATAATATTCCTTTGGATAGTACAAAAAATCTTATGATAATTGTGATTGGAAATTAATAAGTGTGTGAACTTTTTTAAACTCAGACATAATGTTTATATATGGATTAATGTTTGTGTGACCAAACATTACCAAATATCAGCTAGCTTTAGTAAAATCCCACCTTATCCACCAAAAATGAATAAATTGTTGCAATGGACCTGTCATTTTAGAATGGCCATATCTCCACAGCCACTGGGCCAAATCACATGACCTAGGGACCGACTTGTAGCTAGGAGTGTGTACACAATTTCGTCTGACTAATGCTAAGCGAGATTCCCACAGGTGATTGCAGTGCACTTCACATGCTGGATTGGAGTTAGGTATTGCAATGGTTTTTGGAGTCACTGTAGACTGGAGTTCTCTGGTGCTGGCATCAAGCCTTAAGTACCTACTGGAGATATGTACATGTTATGACCGTATCTAATAATCTGGGTATGAAAGGAGAAAAAACATAGGGTGAAATGGAAGTGAAACATATGAGGCCAATACACAATATGATAGAATGGAAATGAAATGAAATATACATATGTGCAACATGTATATCAAGAAATGGAAGAGAAGCATGATCAAATGCTTTTGTGAAAAGGTGAAACATAGGTCTGAAACGGAAATGTAAAACATAATGTGAAATAGAAACAATGAAAAGTCTTATGCATGAAACAAAGTGAAGAGGTAAGATCACTATGACATATGAGATAAGGGCAAATGGGAACAAGACAAGATAAAGATAAGATTGTCTGTTGTTAAATGTAAAAAACATTAAGTCCAACAAACATAGGGGTATGGGAATATACCAATTGTAACATCCACCTTTAAAGCAGTGAATGTAGAAGCCCCTTTGCCTTTGGACTCCTTGGTGTTCTTGACATTACCAGAGAGATGTGGGGAGAAAAGGGTAGGAGCAGATGATTTATCAGAGGCCTTGAATGCGAAGAGCTGATTGAATGCCTTTGCTTGGTGATTGATTTCAGACTTGCACTTCCAGTAGCACATATCAATCACTTAAGCAAGGTGGCAGAGCTCAGAGAGTATTGGGAGTTTTCCAACATGAGAGATTTTGTCCTTGATGTGGCCTGGCAGACCATAAGTGGTGCTGGAGGACACCTTCTTTGTAATCTTGGACTTGCAAAGCTATCCTACTAAACTTGACCACACACCCATTAATATATTAACCATTCTTCATGAACAGGTAGTTGAGTTGGTGCTCCCCATCTCCAATGGGGTCATGCAGACCAAAGTTAGCCTGGAGTTCAAGAATGAACTCCTTGTAATTGTCCATTCAGAGGGATGTTGGTCAGGATCTTCCATCTGGAGAAGGTCTGGTTTGAACCACTCCAACACCATACCTTTTAGGTAGAACTGCACAAATGTTATTTTAACATGGTCCATGTTAAAGGCCTTGGAACAATCTTGGAAGTTTAATTTGCATTGAACCATGAAAACCTACAGTTCACAGGGTTCTGTCCCATCAAACTGGTCGGACCCTTGGACTTTGGTGTGGGAGGTAGAGTTGGAGGCAAGACAATGAGTGGAGCAAGCAAGGCTTTGAATGGCATTTGCTAGCTCAGTGAGGATGTCTGATGGGATGCGTTCATTGTTGTCATGATCTGGGTCATATGAATTATAGGAGTCAGGGAAGTAACCCTCATTAGGATGATCAGATGATCTGAGTCATTGCTATCCAGACCATCTTTGGAACCTTCTAGAAAAAAAACCTGGTTCATTAGGAGTAATATGGAGTGATTACTCATTATCGTCCTCTAGGACTTCAATGTGTGCACCCAGAGTTGGGAATTGGGAAAGAGGATGCAATGTTAAAGTGGAGGTAGGGGTATAATAAGCAGAGAAGCTTCAGAATTGGTTGACAAGCTCTAGATCTCAACAATTGTTCCTGAAAGTGTTGAGGAGATTGAATCTGGGGGAGCTATTTGCACCGATGAGGATACAAGTATGGGAGTGAGTAGTATACATAGTCATGGTGGGAAACTCTTTGCAAGTGTGAGTTCAAATATACTGTTAGAATTGGAACTTTGATATCAACTCCAGAACACCAGAGATAATTAGAGAGTGGGACTTGACTTCACCATATGTGGTGCACCCTTACAAGAGTTTAGTCTCAGTTTTGTGGAAATCAAAGGTAAGATGTCAATATAGAGATGTCAAGTTGAGTGGAGGTGTCAAAGGAGAGTTGTCGAGACTCAAGTGGAGATCAGAAGAGTTATTCTTGATAATATTTGTACTCAAGAGTATATGAATGAAATTGAAGGTTTATATATGGAGTTTGAGAAGGATTAGTAAATGGAGTTGTAAGTGATTTGTAAGAGAATGGGAGTCAGAAGTAAGTATCCTGAAGTGTAGCTCTGGGTGGGAGAAAGCTGGAGCTGTGCTCTAAGTGAGACACAGGCTCAGAGGTAAGTAATTAGTGGAGCTAGTACAAGTGGAGAACAAGATAATGTAAGAACAAGAAACAGAGATGAAAGGAAATACTAAGTAAGAAGTTCAAAGTTCAAAACTACATCCTATACGAGAACACAGCAGAGTTGATAGTAATGAGCCTAGAGAGCCAGAGTTGGACTTGGGAAAAATATGGAATATGACATATGTACATAATGGATGCCAGTAACTCTTTGGGAAAATTGGTCATACCCAGGAATGGTGAGCCAAAAAGCTACCCAGGGGTTGGCATTAAAAGCTGGAAATTTTCCACCCAGGGGTAGGTAAACACAAGTGAATGAAGCAAATGGCCCATTTCCTCCTACTAAAACATCTGGTCATAGCCAAAGAAAAAGAAGTATGTTCAATTTCAGAGCAAGGTCTATAGCAAATGCCATGTCCAGTTCATGAGCACCTAGTGATTAACTTCAGCATCTCCACAGGATAGACCACTTTTGAACACTCCCAATCCAGTTCAGTCATCAGTTCTTCATGGTTCAGCCAAAGGATAGGGAAGTCACCACCAGAGGTGACCCTGCTCAGGATTGCAAAACAAGAAGGTAAATCCCCCTCTTCAAATCCTCTAATTGCTTGACAATCTTCATCCAGTTACAAACATGTCAGAAAGAGTAATCTTGTTTTGAATTTATCATTCAAGACCTAATCCACCACTCTTTTGGGACCCTTTACCTCTACATCCAGCAATATCGCATTCATTCAGCAAAGCACTTAGGGCTAATTGTGGCAGCAGGTTGTGCTTTACATCCACTATGCTCCTATATCCACTGGCAGCCACCCCTTGCTGTACCGGCCAACTCATAATGGTTTGCATCTCACATTGAATATCACTACATACTTACTGTATGTTGTGTCAATAAACAATATTTTTCATAGGTATATATACATTGTAACAAGTGTAACTCATCAAGGCTTTGTGTTCACATCACAATGATTCCATACTCATTGTGACTAGTGTCAAATAGCATGATAATATGTGCATGATATGGGAGTATACAATACATTCAATGAAAACAGTTAGTTGTGATGGTTATAGTACAATATGTAGTTACAATGATACAACAATATAATTTTTCAGGCCTCAGAGTCTGTGTCAAGATCATCATTAACATCACCAATGAGCTTTCCAATCCTGGCTTCACTGCATCATTTTGCTGCCCCTTGCATGACATAAAGAATCTTCTCCATCTGCTTAGAATTGCCAACCTGTTCATACACTTCTTGGGTGACAGTCTTGTGAAAACCCAGCTTTGCAGTGATCTCACTCATGTGGGTGTCATACCCATAACAAGTGGGTAAGATCATATCATTTGGATGGATAGGAAAGTTGTTGAAGTGAATGACAACTGCAGTTATTCATCATCAGTCTGATCAATGTAATCATGGCATCACAACACCACACTTTTGTGGCCTTGGGCCCCCTCTGCACTTGTAATATACAGGGCCTTGGATTCAAGTTGATTTTGCATCACTGGAACAAGTGACTAAGCAGGTATATTATCAAACTGATGACATGGACTCTGATGCTTGGCATGTTTGTTCCTAATACATGCATCAGGCCCAAACAGCTGCTCAGTACTAGACTTAGAGCTCAAGATGAATGAAATCACTAAGTTGACACCCAACTTGGAGTTACAAGACTCAGATGCCACTGGCATGATTTTAAATGGGTTTTCTTTGCAGGTTCAGTGTGATTTTATCTGACACAACTCAGATACCCCTGATTAGTATTTGATAGCTATATGTGAGTGTACCACCCTGAACAACCTAAATAATATCAGAAGCAGCTAGATGAACTTTCTCTTGGCTCATGGATTGTGATGAGCCTGAGTGGGCTGGGAGTGACTTATTGATCTGTGGTAAACCTGCAGCAGCTTTACAAACTCTACCATATAAAATTTCAAATGAGTGACTCAAAATACAGTGCTTTCACTTTTGAACTTGAATTTCAAGGTTACTATCCCACTTGATTGTGAACATGTCAATTTTTAAACCAAAAGTCATTGCATCTATCCTTTGAAACAGCTCTATCATGCAGCCAGCTGAGTGGGAGAAGTTCTAGACACAATGGTTCCAATCTGTGAATTTACACATAGCAGTCAAATGGAGTCAGATCACTGCCATTAAAGTTCTAAAACACAACCTGATAAACAGATCAACATTCAGGTGGAAAAGTGGGAGAAATTACCAACAACAAAGGCATGTAACAATCCACTCATTCAGCTGAAGTGGGAGGCTGAAGTAGTTGGGTATATCACCTTACTATAAAATACAATATCCTGCTGTAGTTAGAAAGCAATAATAATGAAGACACTTGGACTTGATGTACCAATTTTTGGGCCTTGTTTTATACCACCTACCTTCACTCCCAGCTATGCTTTGGACCTACCAACATCCAACCAAATGGACAATACCTCAAACCCATTAACATTATTCATCCATTGTATTATCCCAAGCTTGCTAAGTGTCCTTAATGCTTGTCTTGCAATAATGTGAGCTGGAAAGGCTGGATGACCACAGGTCCACTTGAGCTTCATGAAGTATCCCATGAAAAGACTACAATTGGATTGCAGTTGCACTGCCACAGCTGTAAGCATAAACACAGCAGGTTGAAGAATTCACCAGCAAGTGATGTTATAATGGTGGTGGATAGCAGAGAGACAAAAGAGCTGCTGGCCACAAATACTGATGGTTCTGAGTTAAATAAAGAGAGTGGCATAAAGAACAGCAGCTACTGCTTAGAGTGTGGGTATGGTAAAGACATGTACATCAGTGGTAGAGGCATGAAGTAACCTGCATCAAGTATAAAGAGGATGATATTCCTGTGAATAGTAAAAAGAGATCTTATAATAATTGTGATTGGAAATTAATAAGTGTGTGAACTTTTTTAAACTCAGACATAATGTTTATATATGCATCAATGTTTGTGTGACCAAACATTACCAAATATCAGCTAATTTTATTAAGATCCCACCTCACCCACCAAAAATGAATAAACTGTTGCAATGGGCCTGCCATTTTAAAATGGCCATATCTCCACAGCCACTGGGCTAAATCACATGACCCAAGGACCGACCTGTAGCTAGGAGTGTGTACACAATTTCATCTGACTTATGCTAAGCGAGATTTCCACAGGTGATTGCAGCACGCTTTGTGTGCTGGATTTGGGTTAGGTATTGCAATGGTTTTTGGAGTCACTATACCTCAGCTGCACTCAATGCCACTCAGCTAAGTGATAGCGAACTCCCTGATACAGGATGAGGATCTTGGGATGCAGTGGAAAACCAGCATCTCCAAGAAAATATCTGCCATCTGGAACATGCAAATCTCTTAAGCACATATCCTGGTAGATTTGTGTATCTGTAGCTGATCCCTCCCATCCTGTGAGTGCATATGTGAATAGCATATCAAAGTCACATGTGAACAAGCAATTTTGTAAGATAAAGCCTTTGTGATTCCGAAATGCTGCCCAAGATCTCACAGGTGGTGCTGCACTGATGTGACTACTGTCTATAGCACCCATAGTATCCTTGAAATATGGCCAGAACCAGGGGTTTGTACAGATCTTCATGTGGATCTGGTCAGCAGCTGGCATGTGGACAAATCATGAGTAGAATGGCAGGGATGAAAAGATAGTGAGCATTTTGCAAAAATATCAAGTGAAAGAAGTGAGGGGTCAAGGGCAGTGCATGGAAAGAATACTCACTGTGAAATTGTCTTCTTTGACCTTTGAAAGTGTTTTCCAACATGTCTGATTGTTAAGCCAGTGACACTTGAGTAGAAAAAAATAGTGAGCTGTTCTTCAAGTGATACAAACTTCAAGTTGCAATATCTAAGAGCTTGAAGCTCTGAAATGAGTTCAGAAAAGACATGTGCATGCATGCCAAGTTTGCATCAGATCCATTCTAGATGGCCTACAAGCAACTCTATTACCCATCCTTCTCCTGTGAGTGCTGAAGTATGGTAAGGTTCCAGTTATTTCTCACTGATCTTGGTTGATTCAAGCAAAGCTGTGGTAGCACAGATAATAAGACTGATGAGTAGAGCTGTGTAGTGTACAATGCACTATCGGATCACCACTCAATAATACTTACTCTGTGTCTTAGAGTTTGAGTTCATCAACTAACTAATGGGTGTCAAAAAAAAAACATGACCTATCCATCGCATAACCACAGTTAGATCTCTAGCTGAGTGAAAATTACCATATTTAGGTGTACAAACCATGTGGCCCACTTAGCCCTTATCTATTATCTGTTCATTTAGTCCCCTAGTGCCACAGCCACTTCCGTTTTCGGCCATCTTGCACCACAGCCCACTTCAATGGCCACCTCACCCACCACATCTGTCCATTTAATCAGCCCCAGTGCCACAGCCACTTCTGTTTTCAGCTGTCTGGCACTGTGGCCTGTTTTATTTCAATTGATTCATCTGTTACACATCACATGATGGGTTGATGAGACGAAATTTGCACCTGGTCACACATCACAGGCCCTGATGTCAAATAAGTTTCTGAGTGCATCCACAGCATGTCACAAAGGGGTCTAATGAAATCCTTCTATTGTCACACATCACAGCTGCTGACATTGAATCAAAAGTTTAGTTGGCCTGTCAAATTAATTGCACTGGCACAATATTAGGAATATATTGAATATACTATATATACTTATGTCGGAAAATTCACATGCTGTGCCTTACATAATCATCCAAAAGCAGTAACCTCCTAGATTCTATGGGGGATGAGGAGGCAAACAAACCAGCACAGCAACACAGGGATGAAGCTTGCTTGGAGCAGGTGGTCAATAGATTGATAGACACTGACACAGTATTCTACCTGTGAAAAAGGAGGGCTTCTACCAGGGGAATTGACAAAAAAGTACAGAAAAGTGGTGTAAAGTGGTGTAAAGTGTCCATTTTGTGGGCATACAAAAGTGTGTAAAGTAAGGTGGGCAGGAAATTTTACAAAATTTACAGTATATTTTGTAAATTCAGACATTGATTGGCTGTTCCTGTAAATTTTTCTGGCCTGCTAGTGTAGGGTAAGCAGGTTCAGACTCAATTTTTGGTAGCACAGTAGGTGTATCACATATATCTCACCTCCTGAGCTCTGAGATACCATTTTTTCCTTCCCACACTGTCACACACATGTCACTCCTTCTGTCAGACCACTTCTCACACCAATTGTACCCACTGATGCTCAAGCATGAGCCTGACTTGGGCTTCACCTTGGTTGTGGTAATTATTGTGGCAGTGCCCATTTACAGAGTTTACAGCACAGCATGTGAATTTCACTAATTAAACATACTTTTATTACACTATAACCCCCATTACCTGCAGCCTGTGCCAAAGGCACAACAGGTAAACAACTAGTTGGTGAAGAATGATTGTCTACGATAAGGTTCACAGCGCCATGTGGCACTGTCAGCACAGTTGAAACTCAGACGTCGGGGATTCTCAAAGTTGCTACAACCAATTTGCAACTTTGCCAATTTTCAGGTTTCCGAACAGGCTCTAAAGTAGTGGGAACAAAAACGCATGTGCGAATTCAAGGTGACTCACAGTGCCAGCATACTTCCTCGACCCATTCGTTTCCGATCACCCATCGACCAGTACCACCGAATCTAATACCGAAAACCCAGCTGCAACCCCACCCTCATTACTCTCCACCCCCTTTGTCCGCATCAACCACCCCACGTCACCGCGTTCCTTGCGTATGATGCCCGCTCCATCGTTCTTTCCAAACAATGCCCAACCAAATATGCCCAATTCGGATATAGTCTCAACCCTGACCAACTTTGCTCGCGCTTCGTCCTCGCTCTTTCCCGCTACACTTGCACCGGACACGACACGCACGAGATAAGATTCGACCCCAGCCGGGGGTACGATCAACGCCATCGCAATCCATGCACTTCGTTCTTCCGCGGAAAGTACCTCCAAAAACGCAGGGATGTCTCCCTTGTAGACGTTATTCCCACCACCTTCGCGTTGTGGTTTGAGCACCAGTTTATCGGCGTATCGACGGGCGAGAGTCGTCCCGAGGGGTTCCCCCGGTTTCCTCTCGACTTCTGGAAACGACGTGGAAAGGGGTGGGTCCTCCGAATCAAGCGCCCACATGGGCATCCATGTCTCTCGGAGCTCCTCCACAGCAGAGGTGGCAGCACCCGGCTCCCAAGAGGCAAAGAACCGCTCGACGACGCCAGGCTGGCTCAGTGCCTCCTGTACTTTTTTCCCACCTGCCAGTTGGAGGGGTATAGTGGGACACTTGATCGCGCGACTTCGCTCGAGCGTGAGACGTGCGGTCCAGTGTGCTTCGGTGGGAAAGTCTGTTGGGGTGTATCCTGCGCGGAAGTAGACCGTCGATATCTCGATGTCGATGTTGGAGGGGATGGTGAGAAGGAGGGAACGGGAAGGACCAGAGAGAGATGCGGTGGTAGCGAGGTCGAGGAGTGTTTGTCGGACGACACGGATGGCATGTCTGGGTTGCGCAGGACGAGGACGTGGGCGTGAGCAGCACGTAACAGGCACGCATATGCGGCCACGGTGAACACAGACGTACTTTTCCAACAATTCATATTCGAGCCAACGTTGGTCAAAGACGTTTCGCTCGTTTGGCTGCACGACAAACAGGATATATGCGCTATAAAGAGGTGAGTGGGAGCAGAGCAAGCAGGAAATCGTCCTACTTTGGCACACCATATGCTTTGTGTGCTTCGGCGAGGCTGTCCGCCAGTCCTGAGATGGTATCGTTTGAGGGAAAGTCCTCCGGCTTGAGATGAGGCAATATGTGGTAGTAATCCGTCAATGCGTAGAGATATCTAAAACAACCAAGCCTCATCAATTCTCACACATCGTATCGCGATGGCCCACACCTGTGCAGCGCAGCAACCTTTTCGGAAAGCGAGCCAAACGAGGAAGATATCGTGTTAAATTCTACCTGTTTAAGACCGAGTACCTGTCCCTGGCCGGTATGGAGGAGATAGTCTGAGCGAAAAAGACCGAGATGCAGGGGCTAGTAGCCTCTCTGAGCGAGTCGGCCTTACGCAACGCAACGGACCAGGCACCTGAATGATCCCTTCCTCCCTGATCTCTTTCCAGCCCTTCCACAATCTCTTCACGAAGTCGTCCACCCGCCCGACACCAGCCTCTGCGCCCATCACCTGATCGAGAAAATCGTCGTCGGTGGCGATGCGCGCATACAGGTCGTTATACACAGACTGCAGTCTCTGTGCTTTCTGGAAGAGAGCGCGTGGCACGGGGGCAGGTAGGAGCGACATCGGGGCGTGGACGACCGAGGAGGGACGAGAAGGCTGGGAAGGGGTGGGAGGGAGGTAAGCGAGGCCGTGTGCGAGGGCATAGGTCGTGGCGTGGTGTGTGATGGTCGCGAGCTGGATGTCGGTGAGGTGTGGTGGCCATTGCGAGAAATCAAACGAGCTCATCGTTGGCAACGACGAAGACGATGCCGAGAACCATGAATAAGAGGGGTCACGTGATAGTAGCAATCGATCGCATCACTTGTTCTTCCTCGACTTCGACGATGGCAGCAGCAAGGAAAGCGCACCACCTCTCAGCCCGATCGTACTGCTGAAGAACAAACACAGGTCTCTCGCTAGTTGTATCTTTTGCAAGATTATCAAAGGCTTGTACCTTCACCGGCGCCTCTATCTCACAGTCATCATGACCACCCCACACAGGCGATATACCCAGCTTCAAGCTCGCCGAGACTGGGCTCTCGTACGTATCTTATCCATATCTCGTTTCTCAAACAAACCCCAACAGTGACCCGTCTCAGATACGCCTTTCTCGACATTGGCCCAATCTCCAAAGGTCATGCCCTCGTCATTCCCAAAGGTAATCATGCTCCCCACGGTGGTCCCACAGCTGACCCTGAACAATGACACAACTACCAGACCACACCGTAAAAATGCACGAGCTTCCTGACGAATACCTTGCTGACGTACTCCCCATCGCCAAGAAGATCGCTCTCGCACAGGGGCTCGAGAATTACAACATCCTTCAGGTCTATCCGCCTTTCCTTTTCTATATGTCCATTACGCTTCCGCTCACACGCTACACTCGATGCAGAACAACGGGCGCATAGCACACCAACAGGTGGACCACGTCCATTTCCACGTCATCCCAAAGCCCAATGAGACCGAGGGCCTCGTCCTTGGCACCGAAAGCTGGCCCGCACAGAAACCGTCCATGGATGACCTTAAAGCATATCATACCGAATTGGTCGGAAAGCTGGAAGCCTTGGGTAAATTGTAGGATTATGATTCGTGAGTTGACGAGAAATACATGCTGCCTGATAGTTCATCTTGTTGGATGGGTGGTATATTCGGCCTCTCCCTCAAACGTTGTCAGTCGATGTGCTCTTTCCTCTGGCCATGTTCGCAGGTTCTGCCAATGTTCTCGAGATCAAACGAGTTGCTTATCAGCAAGATGTCCACCTCGCCTGTGGGCTACACGATGTAGTGGCACCACGGAGTCATCGCCAAGGAAGTCTAGGCCGCGAGAATATGATGTCCGACATTAGTGAAAGACCGTCTTATCAGCGCCGCCGTCTGAGGAGCTCGGTCGCGTTGGCCAGAATCACAGTTACCTCGGCTCTTCGTGTGATCCTCGGGTTGGACCAGACGGACATGAAAGTTCTTCAACGGATCCGAGGTGCGCCTTGTGAAAAGAATGTCCGACATTGCAAATGGTAAACAGCGTATTATCGGCGTCGGCGTCGGCGTCTGAGGTGAATACGTTGTTTTGATGCTTCCTGATGCGGCCTACCTCTCTTTGTGTGGCCTTCGGGTTGGACCAGCCTGACGTGGAAGATGACGCCTTCAGATCCGAGACGCCAGCACGCCTGGTGAAGGGAATGTTGGACATTCATTGCAAATGGTGAACAGCGTATTATCAGCATCGCTTTCAGAGGTGCGGTTAGTTATATGGCTACCTCAGCTATTCGGGTTGGACCAGACGGACATTGAAGGGCAACGCACTTCGATGAATGATGCGCCCTAGTAGATGAAACGTGTACGTTCAATCCGTAGCACCGTGACCCCGAATCATGCCCACGTCTAATCACCATTACCAGCGTCGCCGCCTGAGGTGAGTATGTTATTTTGACGCTTTCCTCACACAACGCAACGGGCACTCTTTGAACGTGGTCTAAAGGTCAGACAAAAGGTGATGACAAAGATGTAATTTTGAGCATTTTTTGAACCTATTCAGCAAATGTTAGTGTATATTTCAAATATAAATGTTGAATATTACAAATTTTCTCAGGGTAACTATGACTTCTGTCCAACGCTTAGACCATGTTTAAAGATTGCCCGTTGCGTTGTGTGATGGGGCCTACCTCGGTTCCTCGTACGATCTTCGGGTTGGACCAGACAGACATGAAAGATGACGCACTTCACTGGCAATAGATCCGAGATGCCGGAATGCCTTGCGGAGTGAATGCCAGTAGCCAACATCGCGAGTGTTAAACAGCGTACTATCAGCGTCGCTGTCAGAGGTGTGGCCAGGATCACGGGTACCTCAGTTATTCGGGTTGAACCAGACGGACATGAAAACCGCCCCTCGGTGAATGTAGTCCGTTTCTGTTCGCTTGCTAAACCCGAATTGGTACTGGACATTGAACGAAGTTCGAGCATGCTGTTCGATCGGAGGCATAACGCGGCCATGCAATGGAAATACTGGACGTTCGGGCGAACATGCTGTAAGATGCGCCCTACTGAATTAAACGCATACGCCCAATCCGCAGCACCGTGACCCCGAATGATGCCCAAGTTTTCTAATAACTCTTCGTGTGATCTTCCATTGGTGGTGGCCCAGACCACCAACCTGGAGTATTTAATCGTGGATTCCTTGTCAGAGATTAGCAGCTCGAATTCGCTATGTGTCTATTCTACGCATACCTCAAAAATGTCAGTAACCACCTGCTAGGCAGAGTCACCACTAACCTATACGAGAAAGTCGCCAGATGACATCATTTACCGCTACCTCATCACCTTCGAAAGCCGTGACGCAGCCGATGAGTGGTGGCGAATGATATCCACCACTCCTAGCCCCTACGCTGCAAACATCCAACGGATTTCCCCGCAGTTCTACACCCAGTCCGTGGCCCTGGGCAACGTCGTCGATGCGTTCACCCGTGGCGATTTTGCTCCCCCAAAGCAATTCCTCACCAAGATGTTCTTCACGCTGCTCAACGACAGGGATGGAAGGATTCTGTCCGTCGCTCCGCCGATCCATATCACGGATCACGTTAGTGGCAAATGGTGAGTTTCGTGCCATGAGGATCTATCGAATCGACGTTAGACTGAATGTCTTTCCGACAGGTATTTCATCCGGTCCCAAAGTGACCCGCACAGGTACTGGTACTTCCGTGACGGAAGTGCATGTCTGGCCTGTGGAGACGCAGCATGTAATGTCGTGCATGTCTCGACCCATTGTCGCACCAGGTTCCGCGTACGCATCGACGACGCCGATGCATCAAATAAATTGATCCTGATCGGAAGTGATGATATACTCATCACGACGCCCAATGGTTACAGCCTTCGTATCGACGATGCGGGGGACCTAGTGGGCACGAAAACTTCAGGAACAGTCACAGACCTAGAATTTCGTGATCTCAAGGATAGGTTTGGGACCAAGGAAGACTACAAACTGACAAACAACGAGGTCTGCGAGCATGTTATAGCGGTGGAAAGGGGTACGGGACAGGATTGGGAGCTGGTCGATTGAAGTCCCAGGGCCGCATCAGTACGAAAGTCAGCTTTGTAAGATAAAGACACGTTGGTTACGTAAGGTCTTGACGCCTCGCCACATGTACAATATTGCTATCCGCGAATGTCTTTCTTGGCGAGTCGCTACAGTGACGTGACAGCATTACAAATAGGAGACCGACGTCGGAAATGACTGGGAGAGCAGCACCACGAGAATGTCCAATAGAAGTAAGTATTCGAGAGCGTAAGAAGGTACTCAGCGGTCGAAATTTACGGTGCAAGTATGCCGACTCCGAGCCGGAGTCACTCGCGTTCAGCAGGTGTCGATAAGTCACATAAAAAGGTATATCGGGGGTAGACATAGGAGAAAGTGGGAACAATGACACATACGTCTGTATCCGTCCAACAACAGGCGCTACAGGATGATCCCACCCAGCGAGTAGGCGCCTGTCACAGGTCGCGCCTACACTGGCACGTCAGCATGGTTCGGGAGAGGGGACCCAGCGAATCACGACTTACGGGCCAGGCGTTCTTGCAGCACACTGGCGAGCAGACCACGCCGTGTCCACCGCTAGCATGGTGACGGGCACAACGAACATCAGACACAGGGGTAAAATGACCAAACATGTCGAGCAGACGTCCGGGGGGAGGACTTGACCGCGTACGATGCGTCGCTTTTCAATGAGGATCGCAAGCGATCATGATGCACAACTACTAGTAGATCGAGGAGGTCACTGTCAGCTAAATATGTGACCGCCGATCCGGCATTTTTCACGTCCTTGTTAGGTATGGGTGTATCTATGGGTATACCTCCCGGTGAATGTGTTGCATGCGGGCACGGGTCACCGTGACCACGGTGTATCGATGGCGATGGCAAGTTCGCATCATGTGTGACATGATCTGTTGTCAACCGCGCCGACACTACTGTGCGCGTTTTCGTTGGGGCCATCGGGACGGTGAGACCGCATGTCATGTCTGCAGCCTGAGCTAGAGTCCATATACAAGCACGAAAGATCTGTGAAAAAGTTCGGTGAACAAACCAAAAGTCACGGACGGTTCTCGACCGTTTGCACTGGCGAGTTACTGGGTGCGGTTCTGGGGCACCCGTCATGTGCATGCGAATTCCAAACGCGTGAGGAATGAAAACGCATATTAGAGGTACGGATGGCCCCAGAATTGCTAGGACTTAGAACTAAGGATAACCCAGGAGGTGGGAACACGTCAAACACCACCCGTGCGCCACCGCCATCTGTTCCACGACCTAGATCCCCCCCCTCCCCTTTTTCTCGACAAAGATCAGATAAGAGCAATGCGCTCAGTTGGAAATAGGTCCAGTGCACTTGCCGGCAGCCATACCGATGTTAGTGTTTGTCTATCATTCACGAGTTGAACAATTTCGTTGCAGGGGAGTTGACAGCGGGACTCACAAAAACGAAGCAGCAGAGCTTGGTGTTGGCACAAGCATCATTGGGCGCGATGTACGTACATGGCGATCCCTGCCAGCCAGTAGGGGCCTGGTCGCGCACATGGATCAGCGCAGTTCCAGAGAAGAGAGCAGACGAAACCACGACTTACGAGTGAGGCATTCTCGCAGCACGCTGTCGTGCACTCCTCGAGATCGCTGCTAGCAGCGATGGCACCAATCATGGCGGCGAGTGTAATGAAAACGGGGATAAAACGAGCAAACATGTTGAGAGGACTTCCACAAAGGTGAGGACTTGCCTACATCTAATGGGTTGCTTTTCAATGAGAAGAATAGGCTGTGCAACCTGGATCTGGGAAAAAGCATTGCCATCCGTGACATGCTTCCCGGTGGTCGGGAGCACAGTACTCCGATATCCGGGTGTCCACCAGCCAAGGTCATTGTGAGTGCCAAGACCCAGTATCCTGCGGGCGGGGTGCGTTGGCAGGAAACACCGCCCCCGATCCGGTGTTCTTTTCAGCCCTCGTAAGGTTCCATGTGGACACAGGTGATCATGACCGCGGTATGTCGAAGGCGGTCATGGCGAATGCGGAATCTTTGTCGTCAACCGAGCCGACAACGCACACCGTACCCACAGTGCACGGATTTTCATGCCGGAACCACCGGGATGGTGTCAATGGGACGGCATCTCATGTTTACAACCTGAGCTGGAGTCCATAGACAAGGATGATCCGTGTAAAGGATTCAGTGAGCAAGCCAAAGTACTTCAAGTTGTCGCGAACGATTTTCGACCCTTGGTCCGCAGCTCCTTGGTCACGGCATAGTAATAATTTGCGTGACTACCTTCAAGTTTCAGTTTTCCACCATCTTTCCACGAGCAACGGATCAACAACGCACGCAAAGTCCTTGTTTCCGATTGGGCTCTTGGCAATCCTCCGACTGTTCATCCGCGAATCGGACCCGTGATGGTCGCCTTATGACTTACGGTCCGAGTTGCGGGCCCATCATGGATCGCGATATACTGCCAATCATTCTTGAGTTTGATCCGAGTCAGAAGTCTGCAGGTCAGCCCCGCTCGCCTTGCGAGATCCCTTGCAAGGTGTTTAGAATGGTCGTCTTTGGAGTGAAGCGTCGTGCCGCCGTGTTAATAGTCGTTGCATGAGAGTTGTTTGATCGAAATGGATGCCCATTTTCGCCCCTATACTGTCCCGGTTCTTGGCCCTTTCAAGTCGTGTAAGGTTTGCGCGGAAGCTCGGATGCTTCCATCATTCCATTGGGGAGGTATTCCCACACTACTAGACTGATATACTTACGACTCCTAGTAGTGGCACTACCGTGCACACTAGTGCGGTGACTATGGCCACAGCAAGGCAAGTCAACAGAACAAGCACATCTATCGATCACATCGCTGACAGTAAAAAATACTACCGCAGATCCCTCGCCACCTGCGCCTTTTGCAGGATCGTCCAGGGTAGGCTGCCTCCCCGTGCTAGCATTTATCTCGTACCCACCCTGAACCCTCCAAACTTGCAGGCGAAACGCCCAGTCTCAAGCTTGACGAAACCGAGCTGTCGTACGCACAAAACCTTTCCTCTCTCGCGTAAATGAACTTCAGCCTGTCGTTGTAGATACGCATTCATACCCCTCCCTCCACTCACGGAAAGCCATGCCCTCATCATACCGAAAGGTAGGTAACCCTCCCTGACCATTTCCCCATACCCACCCCACCTCCGGCCGGCCGCCAGACCACGCCGTCAAGATGCATGAGCTCCCCGACGAATATCTCGCGGACGCAATCACCGTTGCCAAGAAAATCGCCATCAACCAGGGGCTCGAGAATTACAACATTCTTCAGGTCCGTTCGCACCCCTCTCCCATCCTCCTTCCTGTCCCCCAGATACTCCACCTTTCACACTCATACACGCCGCACAGAACAACGGAAGGGTGGCATATCAAACCGTCGACCATGTCCACTTTCACGTCATTTCCAAACCTGACGAGAACTCGGGCCTCGTCGTACACTGGCCCCCACAAGAATCCCCCGAGAAACTTGACGTCGCGCGTGCCGAAGTTTTCACAAGGCTGGGGGCTGTGGGTAAAACCGTCTGTGAACCCCACCTCTTGGACACTGTTTTGAGAGATGTATTTAGTGGTTAGTGACCCTCCCACGATGTGAGATTTGTGGAACTTTCTCCCGCCTGTAATAACCTGGTAACAAAGATATCACTTCCTGTTTTTCTCCGAAGCTATTTGGCATTCCAGGTACGACCATGTGGCTTGAATCAGCCAGACTGGACCACAATGCATGCATTCCTTGAGTGGCGATGAGGGACTCGGGTTCACAAAGGTCGTATTGTGAAGAGATCTCTCCACTCATTACCCCATAGGCCCATGCTGGTCTGGCCACGAAACGGGGGTCACTTATTCATTCAACATGCAGGGGCGATTCAAAGCCCCCCCGGTGAACCACGCTGTAGCACCGTTACAAGTTACCTAGAACGAAGAGATGTCAATACACAGGCATCAGACGTCTACGACAAACTTCAAAACCATCACAGCGATCGCCGATCGGTGACCCATGTCATCATGGATATTGTCGTGCTCATGCATACTAGTCACTTGTCATGCATGCCATGTCTCAAATGTTGGATTGGTGTTACTGGACCGAAGTCACCAGACATGGTTTCGGGGGTCGCTCTCCAATTTCAATTTCAAGGAAGCAGTCTAGGAGACTACGGTGATTGGCTGGACTTCACTTCGCGGGAACACCCAAGTGGAAGCGACACGCACTAATCTGCAAAGTTAAATAAGCTATCCGAGGAAAGTTGAGTGTCGAGTACTTGAGTTAGTAAGCCACGCTGTAAGACCCATTTTTCGGATTGCCTGCTTTCTCGGGAGAGTCGCAACTTTTTCACCCATGTTGCAACAAGCGCGGTCCATATCTACTACTATCCTCGCACCGATCGAGCGAGTGCCACAGTTTGACTTGGCGCGCAGAAGATCGTGGGATTTGTAAGGAAACACAACAGCCGGCGTGGCGATCACTTGGGTGTGGGAAGGAAATGACAGAAGGGTACTGCGGTGAGTGTGGATATCAAGCGAGTTGAGACCACGTCCGACTACCTCGTGGGGTTATCTGGACTGTTGAGTAACGTTGGCTGACGATAAAAGAATGTCAGCAGGAGCCTGAGGGATCTTACAGCCGTATAGACGAGATCCGCGACAGTCAGTTTCATCTGCCATGCCGCCCGGTAATGCTACCTGTCCTGGATGAGCACGAAGAAGCTTGGAATGCGGGGTGAGGAGGACTCAAAGTTCGCCTTCTTTCTCAAAAGCAGGGCTAGCACAGCCCATAGTCGGTGCCAGCCTAGTATGCGTGGCATTGTCGCGGCGCCGTGGTCGAGAGAACATTCAGTTACTACGCGATTTCAATGAAGAATTACTGACGAGTCGCCCGAGGGAGTACCCACGATTGGAAGATGAAAGGTTAGTAAAGTTTGACAGAGACACAGAAAAGTGGTGGAAAAAATTGCGGACATCATGGATAACATGGAATTATCCACTTGCAATGAGATGTGGAGCGTGAGGCACTGGCATGATCGTTGAGGGAGGCTAGAAGACGAGTGCGCGCGCCCGACCCGCGCGGCGGCAAGGAAGGCAGTGAGCGCTGCCTTTGTCTATCGACCCGGGGCCATCAACCTGTGGGGTACGCTGTCGCGTCCAGTCAGAGCCCGCACTGCAAACATCCAGCCACACCGTGCTTCCGACTAATATTCACACGATTTTTGGGTGCAGAGCACGAATAGTCCTCAACGTGGACTTCTGATCTGTCATGACCGTTCGAAGGACCAAGTTTGAATTCAGTGTTATTTACCAATTGAACGCTGCGCGCGTGCGACTCTGACTATGCATGCACAGAGCACCGGTTCACACAACCGGTAGTATAATCGACCATACCGTAGCTAGCAGGGACTGACACACTCGTGACAAGAGGATGTAAGCGATCGTTGGAGGACGTACGCCCTTCGATAGCGTTTAACGACCAACTCCTTTATCTCGCTTGATAGCCCTAAAAGTTTTCTTCTCGAACCGCCTCGTAGTACGGGTACCAGGGCTCGTCCAAGTCATCTTCATCTGAGATTCCGCGGCAGCCGAGGCAGTAACCCCAACGTATCATGTCACACAACCACCGCTCTTCGAAGGGAGGTTCTTTGAATGTAACTTGCCCGCATTCTTCAACCATCTCCGCCGCACGATATTCATGCATGCATACAGGGACGTAGTGCATGCCTTGTTTGATGTCATTTCTTTCCATGCTATGACTGCATCGACAAATGATAAATCTTTACATACAAAAGTAACAACGCAAGAACTCACCAGTCGACGAGGTGACGCATGGCATCGTCTGGTGACATTGCATCTCCAACACGAGGACGGCATAATAGGCACCGCGTCGATACCAGACGTAACTCCTTCGTGACAGATAATTCGGCAACCCGGATTGCATCCATGTACTCGTTGCTGACGAGCTGCCAGCGTAGTGACTTGGAACACGAAGTTGGTCGAGTATGACGACATTGAAGCGCATGCTGCAACTATCGATCGGCATTCAACGCTCAGATCGCTCTATTCGATCATCAGAAAGACTCACCGAACCCTTCCAACTCCTGATACACGAACTGTTACAAACCAGGCACTTTAGTCGAGCATTCAAGCGGTCCATATCTTCAACCGTGGCCACATTTGGATCCAACCCACACGCGTGGACGATGTAGGGAGCGTCCTCCATGTATTCAACGTGGAATCGGTCCTGGATAGCCAACTCACGTCCCCATATTGCCTTGCCATGCATCTGGTCCTTGTGATGACGCATGGAAAAAAACACATCGGGATACCAAGCAAGAGTGTGAGATGTATTGAACACTGCACAGGCCAGGTGTAGTTTGTCGGTGGGTCCTTGGAATGATTCCATAGGCGTCTCGCTGCTTATTGATGCGGCCCGACTACTGGATGCGCAGTTGCGGGATAATTGGGAAGGAATCTCGACCAATTGGGCGAGTGAAGCATCAAGCTGCTTCCTCCATTCATCGACTAACACAGGTAGCTGCGCGAATGCAGATTCAAATGGCTTCTCGTCCATTTGAGTGCCCCCGGGAGCCTTGATAATGTCTTGAAAAGGGGGGAAACAACTGAGCTCGATCAGGTGCGGAAGAAGGTCGAAGGATGGTGTGTTTGGTATGGGAGACACCACGTAGCTGTTGTATTCGGTCACCAATAAGTTTCGACGTGGTTGGTAAACAGTCCTATCGATTCGTCGAGACCTGAGATCGTTCATGGTGTCGAGCCAATTGGGCCACGTCCGGGTCCATTCTATCATAGTAAGAATCAACACCAAGTCATGGTCATGTTACGCGTTGAAATCTGACCTTTGTCGGTGAGCGGCTTAGATGTCTTGAAAAAGGATTCAGATGGGCAGGAACCTCGGATCACATACAGTCCAAAGTATGTGATCTCCGGTCGATATCCGTGTTCCTTGAGACGCTCCAAAATGCTACGCCAGGTTGATATGAAATCATGACTGTACGAAAAAGGACCTACCTAGCTTCCCGCTCTTCCCGGCGCGCTTCTTGATCATCTCTATGCTGTGATGCTATATCCTGCTCCCACTTTTGGCATTTGCTTGCGTGCTGTCAGGAACTAATCAGCGAACAAACGAGAGAGAAGAAATCAGGCAAACCCGGCGTATAGTGAAATACTGTTTTAGCTTGTCGCTCCGAAATCGCTCCTTGTCGGAAGAGCGATTATACTCCTCGATAAACAGGTCTACTTGTTCTTTGTCAACCCACTCTCCTTTTTCTGTGGTATTATGCTCCAGCAGCGCGATGGCTCGAACAAAAATGTCACATACTGCGCCGCATGGTGAAATTTTCCGCAGGGAAATTCCGGGGAATGATGTCGGGATATACGAAAAAAGTGCAAAGCCTAGTCTCATTTGTAAACTTGATGCTTATACTGAAACATCCATTGAACCCTACCGTTCATCTCTGCAGCCTGGACAATACCTGCGACGCAAGTTCCAGAAAACCTTTTTCGCATATTTACCACAAACCTGTTTGCTCAGACTCGCAGCAATCCAAACGGGTGGACGAATGTGTACATACATGGCAACGGGAGTAAAACAGTAGATTTGCATATTCGGGTTCGGTCATGTCAGCTGGGCAGTCAGGTAATCCTTGGACTTGGCGACGAGCGGTCTTCCAGACGAACGCCGACGCCTTGTCCATCAAAAGATCTCGGAGAGATCTGCACGTGCGTGCAAGGTTCAGGAGGTCCAGGGGGTGAACATATGCGGCCAGCTAGTATGTGGCACCATCACGTCCGTCAGCAAATGGTCGAAAGGAAAGTCAAGGAGATGTACGTACGAGGAACAGTACGTCGAGGTTGAGTTGACATAGTTCGCCTGGCTTTCCTCGACGCTTT
This sequence comes from Hortiboletus flavorubellus, assembly GCA_038093115.1. NCBI lineage: Eukaryota > Fungi > Basidiomycota > Agaricomycetes > Boletales > Boletaceae > Hortiboletus > Hortiboletus flavorubellus. Next base: position 23,314 of record JBBPRR010000192.1, read on the forward strand.
TTCTTCGTGGTTGTTCCTGTCTGTACCATCGTTCAAGTTGGTGGAAAAGGGCGTTTGCCGGATCGGCGCGTCCCTTTTCAAGTTGTTAGTCTCGAGGTCGAAGTCACACATGTCACGCATTAGATCCTTATTTGGAGAAATTTCACCCGTTTTGGAATCCTGATAGTCCACACATGCACGATCCCAGCGCTTACCAGAATGGCATCTTGTCCGAATTTCCCATAACGACTCGAGACACACAATTGGTAACTCTGGCGTCTTCAACGTTCGAGCATCGACAACCTTGAAGTAAAAAATCGCCGACGGCAGCCATCCCGGGACGTGCGCGATGCCAAGTTGTGTTTCCACGTTGGTTCAGCAGATACGGTGACTATCACCAAGAGTCCAAGACCACACGTCTACCTGGGTGCGTCGTGAACGTGCGTGTTATACACCGTCACAATTTACCTACAAGGAACTTGAAAATATGTCAAAACACGGGCATCGGACGTCTACTAGAAAAGAGGCAGAAATCCATTCAAGTTTTCACAGCGATCGCAGACCGGTGAGCCATGTCATCCTGAATGTTGTCGTGCTCACGCATACGAGCCGCTCGTCGTGTCTCAAGTGTTGGACTGGTCTCACTGGATCGATGTCACCGGACATGGTTTCGGGGGTAGTTCTCCAATTTCAATTTCAAGGAAGCAGTCTATCTGATCCGGAGACTACCCTACTAAGTGACCTCCACGGTGGTTGGGTGGACTTCATCGACAAGCTTCAAGTTGAAGTGAATCGCTGATGCCGGCGGCCACCCTGGGATGTGCGCGATGCCGAGTTGTGTTGGTTGGTTTGATGGATGCAGTGACTGTCACCAGGACATTGCGTCTACCCGGATATCCGACATTGTGTTGGTGATCGCCAGGGGCTACTTAGAGCGACTTCAACAGCCTACGATGGACGACCCACTTGAGAAGGATGGGTACGGTGGTGATGGGCACTGATGCGGTCAAGCTTAAGGATGAAGACGAAGAGGATGTGATTCCATTATCCCCCTTGATAGCACGTGATACAACACTACCGAAATACACATGGATTCCCCAAAGGAATCCTTTTCGAGCAGCGCCTAACAAACTTCCCAGCCTGGAAACAGGGGCTCGTCATATTCACGTGAGTCCCAGAAGAACTGCTCTCCAGAAGTAAATTCCTTGAATGTAGCTTGCCCGCCTTCTTCATCCATCTTCACCGCACAGTATTTGTGCATGCCCACAGGGGTGTAGTGAACACCTTGTTTGATGTTATCCATTTTCATGCTATGACTGCGTCGACAAGTGCTCAATTTTTTTTATGTACAAAAGTAACAGCGCAAGAACTCACCAGTCAACGAGGTGACGCATGGTAGTAGGGTCTTGTGACATTGCGTCTCCAACACGAGGACGGCATAATAGGCACCTCATCGATATCAGATGTAATTTTTTCGTGACATAGAGCTGGGCAGCCTGGATTGCATCCATATACTCGTTGCTGACGAGCTGCCAGCGTAGTGACTCGGAATACGACGTTTGTCGAGTGTGGCGACATTGGAGCGCGTGCTGCAGCTATCGTTCGGCATGCAATTCTCAGTCTCATAAATCCCTCCATCTGATCTACAGAAAGACTCACCGAACCCTTCCAACACCTGATACACAAACTGTTACAAACCAGGCACTTCAATCGAGCATTCAAGCGGTCCATATCTTCAACCGTGGCCACATTGGGATCCAGCCCGCACGCATGGACGATGTAGGGAGCGTCCTCCATGTATTCAACGTGGAATCGGTCCTGGATAGCCAACTCACGTTCCCATATTGCCTTGCCATGCATCGGGTCCTTGTGATGACGCATGGAAAAAAACACATCGGGATACCAAGCAAGAGTGTAAGATGTATTGAACACTGCACAGGCCAGGCGTAGTTTGTCGGTGGATACTTGGAATGATTGCATGGACGTTTCGCTGCTTGATGACACGGCTCGACCACTGGGAGAGCTTTTGCGAGATAATTGGGAGGGAATCTTGACCAACTCGGCAAGTTCGGTATCGAACTGCTTCCTCCATTCATCGACTAACACAGGTAGCTGCCTGAATGCAGATTCAAATGGCTGCTTACGCATTCGAGTGTCTTCGGGAGCCTTGATGATGTCTCGAAAAGGGGGGAAACAACTGAGCTCGATCAGGTGTGGAAGAAGGTCAAAGGATGGTGTGTTTGATGACGGAGACATCACGTAGTTATTATATTCGGTCGTCAATAAGTTTCGGCGTGGTTGGTAAACAGTCTCGTCTATTCGTTGAGACCGGAGATCATTCATGGTTTTGAGCCAATCGGGCCACACCTGGGCCCATTCTGCCGTGGTAAAAATCAACATTGATCAACACCAAGTCATGGTTATGTCACGTGTTGAAACCTGACCTTTGTCAGTCAGCGGCTTAGATGTTTTGAAAAAGGATCCAAATGGGCAGGACTCTTGGATTGCATCCCGTCCAAAGTATGTGATCTCGGGTTCTAATCCGTGCTCCCCGAGACGCTCGAAAATGCTACGCCAGGTTGGTGTAAAACCATAACTGCTTAAAAAGGACCTACTAGGCTTCTCGTTCTTGCTGGCGAATTTCCAGATCAACAGCGTGCTCTAATGCTATGTAGTCCTCTCTCTTTTTGCATTTGCTTGCATGCTGTTAAAAGCTGATCAGGGGACAAACGAAAGAGAAGAAATCAGGCGAACCCGGCGTATAGTGACATGCTGTTTCAGCTTGTCGCTCAGAAATCGCACCTTGTCGGAGGAGCGATCATACCCCTGGATAAACAAGTCCACTTGTTCTTTGTCAACCCACTTTCCTTTTTCTGTGGTAGTATGCTCCAGCAGCGTGATGGCTCGAACAACAATGTCACGTACTATGGCGCATGGTGAGATTTTCCACAGGGAAGTCAAGAAGAGTATCGAGAATGATGTCAGGACATGAGGAAAGAGAGCGAAGCCTAGTTTCATTTGTGAACTCGATGCTTATACTAAAGCATCCATTGAACCCTACCGTTCATCTCTGCAGCCTGGACAATACCTGCGACGCAAGTTCCAGAGCACCTTTTTCGCATGTTTACCACAGCCCTGTTTGTTGTCTCAGACAGTCACGCAATCCAAACGGGTGGACGAATCTGTATGTACATGGCAACGGGCGTAAAACAGTAGGTTTGCATATTCGGGTTCGGTCATGTCGGCTGGGCAGTCAGGTAATCCTTGGACTTGGCGGCGAGCGGTCTTCCAGACGAACTCTGAAGCCTTGTCCATCAAAAGTTCTCGAAGAGATTTGCACGTGCGTGCAAGGTTCAGGAGGTCCAGGGGGTGAACGTATGCGGCCAGCTAGTAGAACCATCACCTCCGTCAGCAAACAGTCGAAAGGGAAGCGAAGGAATTGTACATACGAGAAACAATACGTCGAGGTTTAGCTGACATAGTTCGCCTGGCTTCCCTCGACGCTTTTTCTTTGTGGTTTTTCTTGTCTGTACCATCGGTCGAGTTGGTGGAAAAGGGGGTTTGCCGCATGGCGTCCCTCGTGTGGCAGCTGTGGCAGTCTGCCAGAGACGTCCACAATTAGTAACTCTGACTCCGGCATCTTCGACAGCGGCCATCCTGGGACGTGCGCGACACAACTCAGCACGTTGGTTCGATGGATGCGGTGACTGTCGCTCGGCAAAACGACGCGTCTACCAAGGTGCATCGTGATTCGTGAACGTCCGGCATCGTGTTGGCGACCGCCAGGGGCTATTCAGGGCGATGAACGGACGGGGACTTCAACAACCTGTGATGGACTAACCACTCGAGAAGGAGCGCTGTCGACGGGTATGCGGTCAGGGATGAAGACGCGGATGCGCAGGGCAGGAGAAGACGTGGAGACCAAGTTACAGCTACTAACTAGCACATTTTAACAAGGCACTGACACACTCCGCTTCATGCTTTCAAGTTCGTCTCTGTTGCATTGCTAGTTATTGCCGATTCGCTGGATTCTTCAGTAGTTGAAACGTTGACGACTCGTATCGCCCGAGTCTGACGTCTGTCTTTATCTGTGGATTTTATCCGGTCTCGTGCTCACTACTCGCTAGGCATACGGATGCTGCTTTTCTCTGCCAGCTAGATGTATTCGAATGAGGCTGACTAAAATAGACACAACTTGAGATGTACATTTGTCCTTGCGCCTAACCAACTACTGTAGCCTAACCCGGGGAGACAAACATGCGGTGCACGGTTGTGCGTTCATGAGGTCCCGGGGAGAATCCCAGATCTGCACTCACCGCGCTGACTATAGAGCAGGCCTCAGCGCGTCGGCGTAACATGTCACACGAGTGATGGACCCGAGCTCTATGCCCGTATTAGGTTCCCTGTATGTAACTTGCCCGCTTTCTTCAACCATCTCCACTGCACAATATTCGTGCATGCCTACAGGCATGTAACGAACACCTTGTTTGATGTCACCTCTTTGCATGCTATGACTGCAAAGACAAATGCTAAATCTTTACGTACAAAAGTAACAACGCAAGAACTCACCAGCCAACGAGGTGATGGCATGCATCGTTTCGTGACGTTGCTTCTCCAACGCGAGGACGGCATAATAGGCACCGCGTTAATACCAGACGTGATTCCATCGTAACAAGGAGCTCGGCAGCCTGGATTGCATCCATGTACTCGTTGCTGACAAGCTGCCAGCGTGGTGACTCGGAACAGTAAAGCGCATGCCGCAGCTATCGTTCAGTATGGGATGCTCAGTCTCACAGATCGCTCTATTCGATCAACAGATAGACTCACCGCACCCTTCCAATTCCTGATATACGAATGGAGGAGCAATTGTACTCCTCGATAAACGAGTCCACTTGTTCTTTGTCAACCCACTTTCTTTTTTCTGTGGTATACTCCAGCAGCGTGATGGCTCGAACAACAATGTCACATACTACGGCGAATGGTGAGATCATCTCCCATAGGGAAGTCATGGTCCTGGAGAATGATGCCAGGGCATGAGTAAAGAGAGCGAAGCCTAGTTTCGTTTGTGAGCTCGATGCTTAAACTGAACCATCTATTGAACCCTACCGTCCGTCTCTGCAGCCTGGACGATACCTGCGGCGCAAGTTCCAGAGAACCTTTTTCGCATGTTTCCCACAGCCTTGTATGTCATCTCAAAGCAATCCAAACGGGTGGACAAACCTGTACGTACTTGGCAACGGGAGTAAAACAGTAGCTTTGCATATTCAGGTTCGGTCATGTCGGCTGGGCAGTCAGGCAATTCCTGGTCTTGACAGCGAGCGGTCTTCCAGACGAACGCTGAAGCCTTCTCCATCAACAATTCTCGAAGAGATTTGCACGTGTGTGCAAGGTCCAGGAGGTCGAGGGGATGAAGGTATTCGGCAGCTAGTAGCACTATCACTTCCGTCAGTGAACGGTCGAAAGGTAAGCCAAGGAAATGTACGTACGAGGAACAATATGTCGAGGTTGAGTTGACATATTCCGCCTGGTTTTCCTCGACGCATTTTTCTGGAAGACTCTGCGCCATCTACTCGAGGTTTCTTAGTTCGTGGTGCAACGATGGCGAAGTCCTGAGGTAGCTCTTTCCCTGAGTCAATTCTCCTCGTGGTCGCTCTTGTCTGTACCATTGTTCAAGTTTGTGAAAAGGGGGTGTTTGTCGCATCGCGTACCCCGGTTTCGTGGCAGCGGCTGTGTCAGACATAGCCACATTTAGCAACTTCGACGTTCCCAACTCGGACTCGATTCAGATGTAAGTACATACCGACAAGCAAATCGGCCAAGACGTGTGCGATGCTGTCTGGATGTGATGCCACTGTCACTAAGAAGGAGCGTGATTAACCCGGGTACGTATAAATCCCATACGGCATGATTCATGTCAGCCATCACCAGGGCTACTCATTGACAGGGCGACGAACTTGAATCAACCGAAAATGCAGACCGAGCTGGGGTCAACGTCGACGCCAAGTTACGACTATTCAAGTTTACGTCCGCGTGCCAGGGGGTTCCTCACACCCGTAAGAGGACGTTTCGAAACGCAACGTTCCTCGTTCAACTAATCGATATTTATGCACCTCAGGCTTCATGTCTGACAAAACACTCAAAGCTTATTAGGATATTTATGAGGGGTGTCATCTCGTCCCGTCCGAACACTGACTGGTTAATTATCAAGAGTTGAGGCCCGAGGGTCTGGGGACGACATGTCAATGTAGGGATGGGGATAGCTTTGAAGATATTCCTCATGGATATCATCTAGTGATTAATTATTTTTGTACATGCAGATCGATCGACACGCCAGCAGGGGGTCACACCAATCGCTGCACCAAAAGGTTCATATGAAGCTTCCTGCTTTCTCGTGACGTTTGCGATCACTGCGGTTGTAGAATCGTTGCGTGCAGCCGGGGATGCTACATGCAAAGGATGTTTCGCAAGTGTGGGATTGCTGATGACCTAGATGTGGAGTTGAGGCCGAAGCCACGCAGTATATACGGAAACTCACGTTTGAGTGAGAATAGTGCAGTAAAGGTTTTCTTGCAGTCTGGACATTCAAATCGCGCAGGGTGGCGGCGACGTCGACCATTAGGATCGAACAAGGCACGGGGTACTCTCAGCTCGCTAGCATTGCTGTTATTTTCGTCAGTATGTCCTAGTTATAGGGTGAAATTGCCACAATAACTTACTCTGTGTTTGACCGGCCTCGTGTGCGATTTCCAATATCGTTGTCAACATTTGCAGCCCCAGCATTGCTAGGTGCAGGGTTGGGTTCTCGTGAGAAAGGGGTTGCAACTGGCACATCCTGAACCAGATAGGATTTGCCTGTATCATGGTCAAGTGCTCAGAATAATAAAATCGACGACTTGCCAGGTTTCTGAGTAAATTTTGGAAATCATCTATCATGATCCAGGGAGAATCCATAAAGCCTGAGGAGGCGTGAGTTCACGAGACCTATCATAGGCAAGATATGCTTGCCATCATTGAACACCACACTTTGATGATCCAATGTCGCTTCGGGTAGACCTGGCTGCGGTGTACCTATAAGTTGTTCCCATGTGGATACCACCAGAGGAGATTGAGGAGGAAAAATGCTGGAATTGGACAAAAGACGAAAGGTATCAAGAAGAGGTGGAAAAGCTGAGTACGAGTGTAGAAATTGTTGAAGAGAAGATACCACATCTGTAGCACAAGGCCTATCATCTACTGACGACCAACAACGCTCAATGAGTTCCCAGTGTTTGTCTTCAATTAGACGCGACGAAGGCCGTTCAGGCTTAATTCCCTTTGATAGTCGCAACATGACTGCAGCGTCATTCCTAATCTCTGACCAAGGGTGCTTCCCGGACAATACCTGGATAGAGATCAGAATGAATGTGCGATACATGATGCCACGCTTGCCAGGAGTCCTAGATTTCCGAAGGAATATATATCGCTTTTAGTCGTGCCTTGTGTCGTCTCCTCTGCGTCACCTGCAAAATGCTCTGGCGCAGCCCATCGTATGGTTCCAGGTTTCAATGTAGTCATCTGGAGGTATTTCAAAGCCTCCGGTATGTCCCCGACCATGGATGCAAGACCAAAATCGGTTAAGCGTGCATTGTAGTTGTGATCGAGGAGGACGTTATTCTGTTTCGGCTTTAGTCAGAAACTGAATACTACACGATCACTACTCACACATGAAAGATCACCATGGACGGCAGGAAATGAGTGTACTGCGGGTCGAGTGAGTTAGCGTGCTTTATGGATACCAATCTCCAGTGACGTACGATAGCACAGTCCACTTGCGATATCCAATAGCTACGCGATTTGGGGGTGGTCATAAAATCGTGTGTTCGTAGCTCGTTATGATCACGTACCAACTGGAGCCGGTGTGCAATAGCCAGCCGATCATCATATTCCCTTAAGAAACTTTGAAGCGACCCGTTAGCCATCCACAGGGAAACAAGAGATGCGTTCCCTTGTCTTCCAAACCCATATGTAATTCCTAGGAAGGGAACAACGTTTGGGTGTTTCAACCTTCGCCAGATTCCAAGCTCTCGTCGTAACATCTAAGGAGAGGACAAGCTCCATCAAATAAGTAGTGGTTAGTTGATGGCGTGGATACCTTCCGGACGGCGACACTCCTACTGTCATATTCTTCATCTTCAGTTTCACCTATTGTAAAAGGGAACCGGAATGATTTCACTGCAACCTGGATTGTGATAAGATTGATGTCATGTGCAGGTGGTCAGTTCAAACCTCCACGCCGTCACCATCGTTCAACTTGCGCCTATAGACATCGCTAAACCCCCCTGCCTCACAGTACTGGTCGTCTGACTTGAGAATCTTGTCAGAAAGATTTGGAAGGGTTGCGAGTGCGTCCCTCAGGCTCCGACCTGTAGGATGTAGGCAATTAGCGCCCACCTATCTGGAGTTGAGCGAAAAGTCAACAGCGCTATGCCTTACATTGAGTCAACATTTGATATTGTGGCTGATAGATCTCGGCACTGGTTGGGTATGTGGCCACGGCTGCTAAGGAGAAGAGCGATCGGGATGGGTGAAGCACAGGAGGAACAGGAGAAAGCGGCTGGTGGGAACTTTCGATATACACAGCCCTCGACCAACCCGGCCCGAGCATGGTTTCCACATATACTTGTGTAGGAGATGAAGATGATCAAAAATTCGTCTTTTCCATAGCCTGATGAGTCCGGCGACAAGTTCAACCTCAGATGCACCTCCCTGTCACCAACTTGGCGATGAGGCATCTGGGCCTAACTTTAGGTACCGCTGATCGTGGCGCGACAAGCATTGCTGTTGAATGTCGATAAGAGCGCACTGGGCGTCGAGGGAGACGTCTTCGATCCCGAGTTCCTGGGACCGACTCGGATGCCCACCATGCACTCCGTTGTGCCTGAATCGTCGAACGAACACTCGTTGCAGCAGCCTATCGATACGCTTAGTTTCGCACGCTATTACGAACCTCCTGTCCCTTTGTCAACTCGTCCTTCCAACCAATCCGCTCAAAACCAACCCCGCATAAAATGAAAAGAAAAGCTTGCTTCTTGCTGCCGCCTGCTCAGCCCGGGTCTTCGAATCTGGGCCCTCCAACGGTGGCGCGTTCCACCTCTGCCGCCTTTTACACCGCTGGCAGCCAGTCCCACCCCGCCCCTTGACGATACGCAGTCCGGGCCCTCCAATTCGGGCCCCCTCAGACGGCGGCGCGTTCCCACCCCGCCGCCTTTTATACCATTAGCGGCTGGCCCGAGCGCGCCCCCGCAGGATACCCGGTCCCAACTGAGCCCTTTTGATCTGGAGGTCGAGGGTGAGGGAGATAAAGTGACATGCGCCGTGCGACAGCTGCTGGTAGACCGCGACTTGAGATAATCTCGCTTGAACGAGATAAATACAATCCCCGCGGCTCAAGGTGAGCTCCTTTATTGAGGGGAGGAAGACTGATCGAAGAGGGGTTTCAGATCCTGAGGCTCTCACAGGGAGGTCTTTGAGCGTTGATGGAGCCAGGGAGCTCACCGCCGCTTCTGCTCGCCGACAGGAATTGCTTCAAAATCTAGCAGTTATCCTTCTGGGTCTGGATTGCTTTCAGTATCACCCGTTTTCTCTCTCGTCAGCTAGATAGAGGATAGAATCCCCGCTGTCCCCCTTTTTTCACCTGCAATCATACTCTCACTCGCCTTCAACCTCTGCTTAAGTGTCCTCTCAGCGATTCCCTCGTCGCGGGTTCACACTTTTTTGAACGACCTAGAGCTTACCCCCATCCCTCACTGACGTCGGACAAAGTCATTCCCGTGCCGACACCGCGCGCAGCTGTTCGCAGCGTTGAGCGTACGTGCAAGCAACGGGCAAGAGTGTGTGCGTGAAGGGCACATGCATGGAGTGTGAGATGAGAGAAAGTTCAGAGAAGACGGGCGACTCACGTGCGGGTGGAGACGGTGGGTTAGTTAGGTCTGTCTTGTACTTCGCTGCCTCTGTTGGAATGCGTGTAATTCCTGGTATCAAGCTATCGCCCAGGATGTAAGTTATGTCGTCGATCAATCAGCGATGGGAACACCGAGGTGCCACCGGACGCGATTAGATTATCTGAATGCTACAAATGGGGCAGATATACATTGGTGATGACGGTCATGAGCGAAATAGAAAATGTGAATTGTGGCGATCAAATAAATAAGGTGTGGATCAATGGATGACAAGAGCATCTCGAAACGATGCGAAGGACCGGGTCCGTGTCAATGGTTAAATATGGAGTGTCCCCAAGGGGTTCGTCTATTCGATGACCCATTTTCGGACGGCTTCCTTCACGAGTCTAGCCATTTCTTCTTTGGCCTGCTTCTTTGCGCTGTCTGTAATACCGACAAGTTTACCGAGCGCACGTGGGGATGTAGTGAGTGGGTCGAATTCGAGGAGATGGCCGTCTTTCATGGGTATCGACACGAGCGCAGAGGCAGAACCCGAAGACGCTAGCACCGGAGCATTATGCGGGGATGGTGGTGCAGTGTCGGATGACGAGGGGCTGTGTTCGTGAATTGGAGCATGAGTGCGCGGCAGAGTGAGGAGCGGTGTTTTGCGTCTGCAAGCGCGTTTGAGAGAACGACCCATTTGTTTGGGTTTGAGGAGGCGGCGAGGAGGACGCGTCGATGCGGACAGAGGGATCACGTCGGATGACGATGCTGTTGACGCGCCGTAACGTCTTGGATGATTGGTTGTCTGATTGTTTCTCCTTGCCTTTTCCTTTCAGAAGGGGCCGTTCTTCCTCGATGCCTTCTCCGCTGAACCAGCCTAGCCCGAGGGTGTGCGGATTTGCAAGGGGGGATCCATTGACGCTGAGCATGCTTTCGTCGCGTCGGGGTGCACGCAGTGTCGGGTATGTGGGCGCTTTGAGGGGTAGCATGGTCGGATTGAAGGTCACGCTGGAGGGTGGACGCGTGCGGTTAGTGGCCACGTTAGGACGTGATTGTTTAGCAGGCGATGTGGTCCGAAGAGGGACAAACGGGGGTGGTTTATTGGACTTCTGGGGAGCTGGGGAAGGTTTTGGGACAAGCTGACGCGTTGTTGTCGTTCGGAGAGCGCCCAGTGTGCGGTTGGCGGCAAATGCATGCGATGCGTTCGAAGGCCCAGCGACGGCCTTTTTCGGGGTAGCGGTCATCGTGCGCGCTGTGTGGAGTGGCCCC
>JBBPRR010000193.1:0-34472 GCA_038093115.1 Hortiboletus flavorubellus
ATCCGAATGAAAAACAAAGATTCGGATAGATCTTGCACGTGCAGAGATCCGGAAACGGACCGATAATGTCGGGTTGCATTGGATTGGATCGGGTTTGGCTAGGATTGGATCGGGTTGGACTGGGATTGAATCGGGTTGGGCTAGGATTCGTCGGAATATGATTAGGGGCGATGCGGAAGTCGGTGGAATGATAGGATACGACCACAAGGAACTTCAGTTCCTTACAACGGAATGGAAAGCAGGAACGTACTTATAAAGGTCGGGTCCACTCGAATGGACACGGGGTAGGACGGGAACGTTCCTGGACACGTTGGAAAACCTAGAAGATGCTGAAAAAGGGGAAAAACTCTGTATACGGATGTAGAGAGCCTCCAGCTCCTACACCGTCAAACTCAACTGAAATGACTGAAAGAGCCTTGTGATGTTTCAACTAAGTGTGAAAATTGTTATGAAACAACACCTGAAACACACAACATCCTAGGTCAACATTATTCCTCCCAGTTCATACCATTGCATCCTATCTATCAAGTTAAAGATAGCAGTATTGAACAGAATGAGTAGCATGTCCTCTTGAGTGGAGCTTTCAATACTGTGTACATCTACCCAGAAAAAAATAACATATGCCAAACTGAGGCAGAGTGAGTTACGGGAGAGGCCATATGGGACTGACCTTTGAAATTGAATTCAACAATCAAAGCATCCTTGATCAGTATAACTGACATTCATACTTTCTCTGTCATTCACATCACAGATCTAGAAAATGATATATCAATGAGATGATTCAATACAAAACTCCTCCTGACCAACTGCTCCCCCATTGAGAACACCACCTTGATGGGCTACACTTAGCATCTTGCCAGTGAGCAGGCAAACCCTCACACTATTGAAAGCAATGACTCTACACACCTTGGATACCATATACGACTGAAACAATTCATACCACCCAAATGAGAGATTATCCACAATGTGGTTTATGTTTGTACTCAACAGCAATCTCTTCAAATCAGGCAATTAAATCCCATCCTTGAGTGACACAAACCAATTGTCCCTTGCCAGCACAAGGTGGACAGGAATCAAGAATAGAAATTCCATGTCTTGAACAGACCAATACAATCCTTGGCAATTCAAAATTTGTTGAGTTTGTTGTAAATATTTTGGAAGTCCTTGCTTAGTTGCTGCATGACCTTGTTATTTGCTTTCAGATAAAGCCTGAGGATCTTGAAGAGAAGTTTTGAAGCTATGGACCAACATGCATGGATCTTGATTCTTGAAGTGAACCATTACACATCTGGATTATCCACAGGTTTCTCTCCCTTATCCCCATAATAAGTGAATACTCCTTGATCAAAGAATCTACCACATTTTGATATGGATATGCAGATGATGGATACCAAGTACCATACTCATGGCCCAATACAATCGCATAACTTCATGTAAAGCTGCCTCAAATAGTGACCTTTGGAGCACAAGTAACTCTATTTGCAAGTTTACCAACACGTTCACACATGCATTTCAGACATATGTCAGATGGTACTAGAATTTTGTTTCTAGTCCCTGCATTCATTCAGAAATCATTTCTCAAGCCTGGAGCAAACCAAGATTGTCAATGCCCCACCAATCAGCACTTTGTTCAGGTGGAGGCAGTCGGATGCTCTAAAGTAGGTAAGTAGTTAGCTTTTGCTTACTAGTGATAGCCTACTAACCTCAATCAGTCAACCAGGAATTGTGAGAATTCATCTCAACTGACACCAGTGGATCACTCAATGGCCAAGCTATCAGAGACCATCAAATCTCCCAAATGTTTTGCTGAGGGAGTAGTTGTGTTCCCATTATCCTACGATCGGGGAAAATCAGTTACTGGTAGTATAATGACAAAGACCACTGCAGAGGACTACTACTCTAGTTCTAGTTGTCTCACAGAAGGTAAGGATTGGATGTTGGAATTCTCGCAAGACTACCTGCAGGTATTCATCTTTGTTTTTTACATCTTGATCCAAGCTCAAGCATATTTTGTAGGTGTTGCCAAGTGAGAACACTAAGACAATAAACCACACTACTGTTGCACTGAGTTCATCTGCCAACATGAGTGAAGTAGTTGACAATAACAGTGATAATGCCTGCATGTTCACAGTCAAGTCTGGCTCAAAGCACAGTTATACATCATATTTGGATAGCTCTCCCTGGCCTTGACACCCAAGGAAAGTCTATGCTATGCTGGATGTATTAGATAATGAAAGAAGTGAAAGTCAGGCACATGGGAATGCATGAAGCAGGATGTTTTTTTATAACTCACGGATGTAATTTCCCCATACTATAGTATGTGCTGTTGTCCTGGATCACCTCTGTCCATGGCAATGGTTGGGATCAAATAGTGCTGTGGTTATTTACTGCATTGTAGTATGTACCAGAAATATGGCAGCACTTCATCAGCAAAAACCTTGTTCACCATATGGTTGAAAGTAATTTATGGAGCAACACGTGTAACAAAGACTATAATGACATATATGTGAATCTATTTCTAAGAGACATAACAATGACAGTTGCATGACAATAATGAAGACAAACAGTAAAATGTAAACAGCAAGGAACCAAGCAAGATATCAAGGAAAACAAATGAAGACATCTCAGTGTGTAAAGATTATAAGAGATGATCATTTCTTAAACAACCCCTTCTTGAAGGTCAACTAAATGCTGGTAGTGATCTTTTTCATGGACAAGGATTTAACGCCAGTACTAGTCTTCTTTTGAGGGACTAGGGGTGACTAGGTGTACTTGTAGCAGCAGACTTTGCAGACCGACCTTGAGCCTGACCCCTTGATATTTCCTCCACTACCTCCCCCAAGTTCTCTTTCTCCTGCTCTTCACTTCGCCAACACTTGTTTGAACCATGCTTGGAAGCTGATCCCTCTAGAGGTCTCTTGGCACCATTGGTTTTCATTCCAAGCCTTGTAGCAGTGGAAAAGATGGAGGCCAACTTGTGATGTCAGGGCAGCAATGTGGTTGATGGGACTTCAAGCAACTGTATCCTCAAATCTTTATTTGACTGCATCAACTGATAGTATTGTACCTGTGCTTCTTCAATCACCCCATCAGAGGCACCATAACGATCCAATTCCACAGAGATACTATCTCATATTTCCTTTAGAATACTAACAAATTTCATATGAGTAATGAGATTGTTGGACAAACAAGTGAGATCCTGCCACATAAAGTGGTCTCACAGTTTTAACATGCCCTTCTTGAAAGCTTCACCTGCAGCATTGTTGCTACTCCAATATAAACGTATGCTTTCCACAAATTGCATCCTGAAAATCTCTCTCTTGAACTTGAAGACATTCTCCACATCACCTTCATGTATACCAGGAATGGTTCATTGAGGAATATCTTTTTGCTCTCTCATGGTATCTGCAGGTGTGTGGAGGGTGGGCATACTAAGATTCACAACAGGTGTTAAAAGTTGATGGAGAGAACTGATGTTGGGATCAGGAAGGGGGGGTGGAGGTGACATTGATGGTGCCCATTTATGTTGCTTGTGGTAGTGACCCATACTGGTAATGCTGACAATCCAAATGATCCAGAATAATGCGTTAAGATCATGCCAGCACCGGTGGCAGACCTTGCCCTCCATTGTACACTATGTGAGTAACTCGGCTGCTAGAAAGGAATAGGTATCCTATAAAATAAAGCATTAGCAGAGCTGGTCTTTGACACTGATCAATATGACTTTTACAATGATATCTCCCAATATATAGATAGGGACACTCTCATATTACAGTTCTGCCATGCTCCAATCACCAAGGACATCAAATCACTTAGAATACTTGTCCTTGTTGTTTTTTTGGCCAATTAGGGATTGCATCTTTATAATTTAGGGGGTTGTTAACACACAACCAAATGTTTGCCTCACTGGGGTCACAATGAAGAAGGTCCTTCAATAGGCCATTAAAATGCCCTGCATGAAATCATCAATGCTCATGCTTTTCAAGCATAATACAGGAGGCTTATCTAATGCAATACTCATGATGCCATTGATAAATTCCTGTTGATAGGAGAACCAAGTAATAGGTACTCTACATGTCTCAGAGACAGTGTGATAGTGGATGTGGCACTCACAATATTTAACTTGCTGGTTTGGTCCATTTATAAACTTATGAATTATTATTTGGATGGAGTTTTCCTCAGTGGTGGGACCATAGTAGGGAATGTGGACAACTGTAGTGGCAACAAGGACTGGAATGCCACAAAGATGTATTTTATTGCCCCATTTGCATGAACCAAAAGTCTGTATGTTACCATGAAAGATATTGAACTCATCCTTCTCACTGAAGATTCTTTCTTCATTGGCTGACAAATGTCTGGAAATCCTTTGAAGGTATAAGATATAATTTTTGATGTCATTGGGCCCAGAAGAAATAAGAAAAGTCTCCTTCAGTATATAAAACTGTTTTTCTTTCTCGTCCTTGCAAATAGTCATTTTGGTCCCTTTTCCTGTCATGTCATAACTCCTGTAATACATCTGAGGGGTGACTTTAAGGATGTAGAGGCACTAACTGTTGAATTCCCTATTGTCCTTCATATGGATGCTGTAAGCCAGATCCTGTTCCAGAGTGAAGGAGGAGTCATATCCAATAGTGATGTCAATGCCAAAAGATAAGGTAAGAATTACCTGGAGGAACAACTTAGGTGAATAATTGATGTTGATACTCCAGGAATAGTAGGAGTTACCATGAGCATGGAGGACAAAAAAAAGGTGAGGGCCATATAGGATGGCTCTAAGAAAGAAACTATGATTGATCTGACAATTTGTGACATAACTGGCCACCTGTAGTAGTTGTGTTGATGCTTCCATTGGATTGGGATTTCTGAAGCTTTTCTTTGTTATAATCGGTATATTCCCATACCTCTATATTCATTGGACTTAACATAACAGACAATCTTATCTTTATCTTATCTCAATCTCATCTGTCCTTATCTTGTGCATCATAGTCATCTCACCTTCCTCACTCCGTTTCACATTATGTTTCATCTCTATTCTCCTTTATGTTTCACTCTTTCACAGAAGCATTTGATCACGCTTCTATTCTATTCCTTGATACATGCATTTCACTTGTGTTACGCTTCTCTTCCATTCTGCCACACTGCGTGTTGGCCTCATATGTTTCACTTCCATTTCACCCTATGCTCATTTCTCCTTTCATTCCCAAATTGTTGGATATGGTTACAACATGTACATACCTCCAGTAGGTATTTAAGGCTCGATGTCAGCACCAGAGAACTCCAGTCTAGTTCTCTTGGTGTTTTCCCCTAAAGCACTATAAAAAGGACTCTTCTTGGCCTGACAAGCCTTTTCTCATATCGCTCTCAATCTATGGCTATCTTTTGGCAACCTAAGGGAGCTACACTCTAGGATTGTTTCATTCTTCATTTTATAGTATGTTTAAACTAAGCCGAAAGTGGGTGTCTGATGGCTTTTGGGCACTAGGATAACATTTGGTTTATGATGTCCTTTGATTAGGTGTAGCTTGTGGAAACATCATTGGTAGGCATCTTGTAGAGGCTGGAATAAGGGTGAGTGCCAAGCTGTGTTTGCAAGCACCTGAGCCATCTGCAATTAGCCATGAACCATTGACCCAAAAATCTCAGAAGCAATTCACCTGATCAAAGAGAGTGGTTCATCTTTGTTTAACAGTGGATTTGGATTTTCAATGGTGGCAGATTTGAGAGGTAGGATGTTCATAGCTTCAAGATTCCACCATGACAGTGATGAATCTGGGATAAAAAGACCTTGCTCAATGCAATCCTCATAAACAGTGTTTATTACTTTGAAATTGGAGGGTTGGAAAGCTTGGGCAAATGGAGAGAATTCCTTGGGAGGAAGATTTAGATGATTATTCTTTGCACTCATTGATTGCTTGGTGAGCTTATTTGCAAGTGAGCGACTGATTCCTTGCACTTTGGCATGTATGGGAAGGAGAAAGGAGCCACCCTACATATAGTTGAAAATTAGTAACCAAAGCAGTATGTTCCAGCAGGACTTGCATTGAACATGGTCCAGCAGTATTGGTTCTTGCCAGCATTATTAGTTGAGAGTGGGATCTCTATTGTCCAACATTCAACTTCAATTTTTTCACCCTCTTGACAGTGATGATATCAGGATGATTTATCAACATGCAAAGCAAGCAATGGTTAGAGTCTGATGGAGTAGTTGAGGAGAGATGCAGTGGACAGAGAAATGGGGGGTGGAGTGAGCCTGCAGATATTCAAACATCAGCAAACCCTGACCAGCTGGTGATACAAGTGGAGTTATGGGCCTAGCCCACACTGCCACATCAGTAAAACACCTGAAATGAAATAACCAGTCATACTGCAGCCTGACGTGTGTGACATTCTCATATTACTTGGCAGTGCTGTTTCACTTCAGTCCCAATTGTTTGAAATGTTATCTAATTGTGCTGTAAGTTTGGAACCCTAAACTAAATTATTAGCTGAGCAATGGCAAAAGCCAGGCACAGCCTCAGCTGCTTGAGATTTCTTGCTCAGCAGGGTGACCAGGACCTGGGGGCTATGGAGCTGCAAGTATCAAATATTTCCCACAATTTTTTGACTGCAGTGGGCACAACTTTTGTCCTACAACACATGTATTTTGTAAACAACATCTGCATGACTTAGATATCAGATGTCTGTGATGCAACATTTGAGACAGGGCATACAAAATCCCTTAAGTATCTCAGAGGCAATTAAGTACTGGGCAAATAATAGTTTAAATACAGAGTCTGTGAAGTTTGATTGCAATGATGGCTTGTAGGGTAGTATGTAAACATCAAAATCTTAGGTCTGTGCATGAGTGAGTCAGGTGGTAGTGCTGGCGATGCATTTCCAGTTCCTTTACCACCTCATTTGCCAGCAAGCTGGCTCCCCTGCATCAAGCACCTCACTGCATACTTTGCACTCAGTGCCAGTTATGATGCACCCTCCAACCCCCAGCAGCCTAGCTTCACAGATGCCATTTCCAGCCAGGCCCTCTTTTTCATGTTGACACACATCACATTTGAGTCAGCACAAGCTTTCTTTTTGGCAACACAACTTATTTGCCCTCACAGCACATCAAGTCAGAAAGGACTTTCACTCACATGCTCATTCCTATCATGTACATGCCTACTGTACATGATGTGTACATACTACCCTACAAGCCATCATTGCAATCAAACTTCACAAACTCTGTATTTAGACTATTATTTGCCCAGTACTTAATTGCCACTGAGATACTTGAGGGATTTTGTGTGCTCTGTCTCAAAGGTCATGTCACAGATGTCCAATGTCTAAGTGGTGCAGATGTTGTTTACAAAATACACATGTTGTGGGACAAAAGTGGTGCAACTCCCTACATTATTTTGAAAAGTTGAGTGTGTTTGTTGATCAGTTGTGTTGTCAGTTACATAGTATGTAGTCAGTCATGTATTATATAGTCAGTCACACGTTATATATAGTAGCCAGTCATGTACTATGTACAATAGTCAGTCACACATCATATAGTTAGTTACACATCATATAGTTAGTCACATATCATATAATCAGTTATGCATTATATAGTTGGTCACTTGCAGTAAGTTGTTAATAAGATTGTTACTCATGTTGTCACTCACATAGTCAGTCACAGAAATAGATATTTCTACATCAGTACAGCATCATACAAACTATAGTTCCAAGTTTTTAAATACTTCATTCCAAACTATATTTGTAGTTTTGATATTTCTTTGATCCTTGGGAAAAAGTACCTTGATGTTTCTAGAATGGGTACACTCTGAAAGTGTCACATATAGCTGTCCATAAGAGAAAACAGCTGTACTTAAATTCAAACCAACATGCTTGACTGTTTGTTCTTGAGCCTTGTTGATGGTCATGACATAGGTTAGATGAACAGGAAATTGAAAGCGACCAAATGGAACTGGGAGATCTTTCAAACCAGAGTCAAGGGCCATTCTAGGAATCATTACCACATTGTCACCATCACCTCTTCCAAGATTTGCCTTGTGGATCTAATGAGCCTCAAGTGAGTTCCATTGTAGAAACCATGAATAGGATCTAGATTGCACAACAGCATAATAGGTGCTCCTATCTTCAGCTTTAATTAATGCAAGGAAAATCCAAAGGGATTGAAGGTATGAAGGACTTCTGGCAGCACATGGTTATATTCTTGATCAGTAACTGAGTCTGCACTAAGGTAGGTGAACTTTTCCTGAAGTGTAATAAAAATAATGTCTAGGATGGTGACATTGATTTCATGGACCTGAAGACTTCTAGGATTGAGGATGGTATAATCCAGAAAGTATTGATCAAGAAGATGTAGGTCTCTTGTAAGCAGCTGAGAGTACATGGCATTGATGAGAGATGGCATATCATTACCACAGTGCATATGTTCAGGAAGTTCAAGATTACCATCAGTGACACCTATGTGGAGAAGCTGTTGTGTCCATTGATTAGACTTTGGATCTTGACCAAGGAGCATGTTCTGATGGAGATAATAAATTGTCATGAAAGGCCAAAGATTAGAGTGGATAGAGTGGCTGGAACAATCTGCTCTCTTGATCTATGCTGAATGACAGGTAATGTCTGTCTGAAATTTCCACTAAGTGAGGGGGTGATGCCTTCAAATGAATATTCTCTATTGAGCAAGTCTCTCTCTGAGCTTTCTTAATACTTGAAGGACATTGAATACCTTGGTGATACTACCATCCTTGATGAGGCAAGAAAAATCAGAACTGTCCTTCAGTATGCCACACTAGATGAGGTGGAGTTGTGGCAGACTCTTCTGGAAGCAACTGCCATCCTTGCAGATTGGAATACATTTCTTGTAGCTATGAAGAAATTGTACCTGGGTTGCAAAGGTACAAACTGCTATTGTTGAGCTAACATTTAATACCTTGTTCTGGCCTACCAGGCAAAGCAGATGTGGAACAGGAACAAACTTGGAGAATATATTCAAGTGTTCCAGAAAATCTCTGCATTGCTAATTGCTAACCAGAAGCTAGCTGAGGTGGAGTATGACATACTCTACCTCAATGGATTCCCATCTACCTTGCAACAAAAAGTACAAGAACATTTACTAATCACCAAGCAGGATGTCCACCTGAATGATCCCTATTCAATGAGTGACATCATCACCATTGCCCAGTTTCTCCTAACAGGATCAGCCTTTTATTCATCACTTCCTCCTACCACAACCACTCAGCCTGGCTTGGTTGCTCAACCTGCCTTTGCTGAACCCACCTATGTACCACCTCCTCTTCCTCTGCATATCACTCCTGCAAACCTGGCATTCAACCTGGCAATAGTATATATCAAGATTGTAGCCATGCAGGCAACCTGTCCATCACCCCTCTGCAAGTTCTGTATAGGAGCCAGACATTTCACCCATACATGTGCAGTCTGCATGGAGTATTTGAATATAGAGAAAGTGGTCTGGGGATGGGGTGGCATATTCTACATGCCAGACAGATCTGAGATTCCATGAGTTACAGGAGGCAGGTGCCTCAAAGATGCCCTTGACTATATGTTAGGTATCTGTTAGGGTGAACAATCATCAACCTCTGCTAGCGCATTGATCTCATTTGCCAGAGACTCACCACTGCATGTTACAGCCAGCATCCTTTCTACCTCGTATCCAGAAATACCTATGATATTGGATATTGATCCATTGTCTTCCTTCTAGACAAGACAATAAAGAACCAATCAAAAATCAGTGGTCACCAGACAACATGTCTTGTCTTCATGGGCTAGAACACTTTGCTCAAGGGAGGTATGAGAAGTCTATCCTTGGCAAAGTTAAGGATAATAGATATAGTTCCAAGTAGAAAAGGGGAAATGTAGTGTACCAGGAGTCATGGTTTGTTCACCAATCCTCCATCTAAGTTTATAAATCAGTTGTTAAAGATAGTTTTAGCTTAAAGTCTGGTTAGTAAAGGTGATCCTAGGTGTATTATGCACCTAATGAGGTCAAGATAATGGCAATAGGTTGCCTATTCACTGTGGAAACTTATACTTGGGTACTATAAAAGATGGGTGATTTAAGGACTTGACCTAGATTTCACCTAATACTGATGATATATGTATAGGAGATTTCCTAGTTCCTTAGGATGGAAGTCTAGGAAAGATGTAGTAGGACTCCTATAAGTAGGTTGTCTAATATGTCCTACCAAAGGTTGGCTTAGGGAATGCTAATCAAATGGATCACAAGTTGTCCTGGGAATGTAATATCTAGAGGGCAAGAAGTTCAGAGATCAAAATGGTGAAATAATCTGACAATATGCTGAGATGTCAAGGAGTCGAGATGCTCAGTTGTTGGTTGGTAGTTAATTTGATGGTACTATACATTTAGTAGACTCAAAAGGATTATTATAATTCAATCTGATTGTCTCAGCTAAGGAGTAGGCAAGTTTGGCTTAGAGAGGCAAAGTGTAGCCCTTATTTGATACTACAGGATGCTTAGGTTACTTACTAATAAGGACCAGATGCCTTTGTTACTCAAAAAGGGATTTCTCCCAAAAAAATAGTCTTAAATACTTGTTCTTTATTTAGATACAAGTTCTACTAGCCTAGTAGTAGTTCTAAAGTCCTATTTACTTCGCTCTGGGATACCCTGCCTTATTAGGTCTTATTAGATTTCCCAGGGGATCTCTTATTAGATAAGATTCTCTTTATAGGCCAAAATGCTTCTCTTTATATGCATAAATATAGAAGGCTGTATCAGCAAATAAGGGGACTGGTGGCTTATAAATTAAGGTACAATCCCTTACTAATACCAGGCATAAGCTGACAAACCCAGGCACTTTGAGGGGAAACACTTTGAGCAGAGGAGTTCAAATCTGGGATACTTTGCCAAAGAGGCTAGCTATGCTGTGCAGGACTGTACAGACTAATGGGAACAAGGTCACATGGTAGCTAGGGGTCATATAATCACTTCGTCTTACTGGCACTTAGCTAAGTAATCAGATAAATAAAGAGAAATCAAAGGAATAGTATGCTATGTACAAATGTGCAAGTTTTAGAGTATGGCTAGAGAGATTAATGAATCTCTCAATAACTGGTAGATGGAAAAATCTGGAAAAATAGGGATATGTAGGCCATGATAGGGGCTATCTTTTCCTATGGTATCAAAGGGTATTGTTGATAGGGAGCTGTGGAAATTCCACTTTTCAGATGACTGCTTTGTTATATACATGCATGAAACTAGTTCTGTGCAGGTCATCCACAGGGAACGGAAAACAATCATCCCTGATTGTTCATGTGTTTAGAGGCTAGGAGGATCAATAAAGTTGGTAATGTCAGTGGGGGTAGTTCCATTGGTTTTCCTCTATGGTTCAGTAAGGGGTGATGATACTCTTTCAACTGATTCAGGAAATGCTTGTCTCTGACTCAACTTGGGGAAATGGAGCTTCTAGCATGTTGATGAGGTATGTAGTTGCAATCCTCATGTGGAGGTAATAGTATAGGATTGAGCTCGCACATTAAGGCAAATACTTAGTTATAGTTGTGATTAAATCCTTAAGTGTATGGAAATATGAGTTAACAATGATCATAGTGCCATTTAGCCCATGGAATGCCTTGCTCTGGTCCAGCTTCAGTGTGGATGTGTACTATTGCATGGTAATGCAAATCTGAGTCATCCACATGACTAAGTGCATGGTTAACCAATCAACTATGTAGTAGTTCAATTATTATATTACAAAGGTTGTGATACTCCATTAGATTCAGGATACTTTGTTCCTCTGCTTTGAGTGCAGCCATTCTAGTTTAGAAAAGGCCATTTTCTATACTGTAGTACTACCTAAGTGTAAGGTAGTAATGATATCAATGTGTCTGGAAAAGAGTGTTTGTATGGGGACAGAGCATTTGTACTCTCCTTCCAAAGGGAAACTATAGCAACTTATGAAAAATAGTGTGGGGAGTCACTGGTGTCAAGCTTTTTGACATAGTGTGTGGAGTGACTGTGTCATATACCATGCCAACCCCAAGCACACTCCAGCCCTCCAGGCACAATTTCGCTCCTTCAGAAGTGATCTCCAGTTTGTTCTCTGTAATTATGTATCTCTGTATCTCTGAACCTTCTGTACCTCTGACTCATCTTTTCTGACACTTACTTACAATACTCCTTGTTCCATACATATTTTGGTTCTGATTCATAGATACCTCCGACCTGTACTTGCACAGCTCTGGCATTCGTCCCACCGGAGTACAGCACTGGCTTTCTTACCTTCCATCCTTTATCTTTGTCATGTGATTATTAATACTGTACTCCTCCTCCATATATAAACTCTTACTCTGTGTACAATAGCTTGATCATCAACTGAGACAGATTCCTATTCCTTTCCATCTCCTCTGTTTCTCTTCATTCCAAAATACAAGACATGAAAGACAGCAAGGTTGCAATACATAAGCTGAAGCCCAAGTCCTATCCATCCACATGAACTCTGGAGTTCCAGAGTTCCATTAGGAGTTGCATGGTTTTTAACAGACTGTAAAGATATAACTGATGTATGAAAGATTGAAGAGAAGAAATTCCTAACCACCTGATTGGTATATATAGGTGGTATGGCTTGGAGTGAAATTCCTTGCTATAGTAGGTGAGGGATGGCTGAATCTTGATGTTTATACAATCCTTTCAACACCAGAGGATGCATGTCATGCACTTGACTATTTCAGGGCATTGACCAGGGTGCGACTACAGAGATATATTGGTATGTAAATGTGGAGGGTGGTTGTATTGGTAGCCAAGCATGTAACCATTATTTAGGTCTACATAGCATAGGTAAAGAAAAGTGCCATTTGTAGTGTTATTTTGAACTGCAAGCTGGGTGTTGATAGATATAGCTGCCACTAGTGAGTCATTGGTGTCTATCATGGCTAGTTATGCACACTGATGGCTGGATTAATGGTGGAATATAGGATGGGGTGGAATGTGGAAAGATGTGGTAAGATGGTATATTAAAGGACTCACTTAAATGTCCAGTGTCAACATAAGATCAGTGGGAGATTCAAATAGATCTGATATGGTGGGATCAAATGGGCTCTGATTGTCTTCATTATATAATGGAGAAGATCACAAATTGGACAAATTGCTAGAATATATTGTTTGCTCTGATACTTTCCAGCTAGCTGGAGGAAAGAGGTTTGGTAAAGATAACCTTCCACATGTTGATATCGACAGTGGATCTTAAATAACTCCTACCATCTGTGGTGGTTCTCTAAGGTGTGTCTCAGTCAAAACTGCTGTACATGTGGTGATACATTGTGTTGCCAGTAGCATGAAGGAGAATCCATTTCCTTTTCTTGTGATGGTACCTTCACCTTGGCAAGTACTGAGGGTAGCTGTTCTTGTGGGCTTGGCTCTGAATTCATGTTGCCAAGAGTTGAATTCTGTCCCTGAAATTGTGTTATAATTGTCAAGGGTGGTTAAGGTACTATCAAACACCTTTAGGGTAATGCTTGGGATTCTAGGTGTTTTTGATTCACATGTTATACCTGGTTGCATGCAGTAACACATTCAATACAGTTGGTGTTAGAAGGAATTACTATAGTTTCCTCCAGGTTAGTCTGAGGTAGTGCAGTGGTACTTGCAATGCTATTGAGATTGGTGATAATTGGTGTGAAATCAAAGGTGGGGTGGTAAATTTGTATAGGGTGTTCTGTGAATAGGACTCAGTGGTATGTAATAGTTCTAAGTTTGTTATGCATGTTAAGTTGCTGCTTGTTGAGATATTGCTTCCACTACTCTTTGGTTGACTCAAAGTATTTTCTTGGTAGGGTATTATTTGTCTGGCTCGCTCTAATGGGAGGTATCAATACTGGCTGTTGTAAACCTGACCTACTTAAGGGGCGTGTTGCATAAAGGGAATAGTTTAATGAGTTCTTGCTTGGGAGATTCTACATCTGTAGATTGCTCAGAATGATCTGTATCAGAATTAGAGTCTGATTTAGAGTTGGAGTGGGGCAAATATTTCAAGATATCTTGTTGGATATAAGGGATAACTCGGAAAGCAGCTACTGGCTGGTGAAGCTCTGCTCCATTTAACTTGGTCAATACATAACTGCTTCCTAGGGTTTGTCATAGTATTACATATATAAGGTCCTAGGTATTTTAGCTTAGTCTTCTGGTTTAGTTCCTTTTCAATGGTAGTGTTTAAGACTAGAACTAAATCTCCAGGAGAGTAACTTCCTTTGACTAATCTTGTTTCAAAGTATTTTTCAAATTATTTCTTGGAGCTAAGGTGGGCTCCTCGTAATATTTGTATAGCCTTGAATGTGTCTTCATCACATCTTTCTATTTGCTGTATATGTAAGGCTAATAGTTCCTTATGGGACATGCCTTGATGGAATCCTTTCACTTGGAATGTAGATTCCCACTGATTGAAGGGTAGCACAGGGTCAACTCCATGTAATAGAAAATATGCTGAGTATCCTGTGGATCTTTATATGGTGATATGTATTGTCTGCAAATAAGGCAGCTATTAGCTTGTTTGGTCATAAATAAATTTGGCCCTTACAAGCTTTGATTAGTGCTTCTCTTACTGCAAAGGGTCCTTGCTCCACCACTTTATTGGCTTGGAAGTTGTAAGGTGAAATGATTACTTGGGGAATGTTGTACTAATGGAGCAACTCTGACAGGGCTCCCTTAAATTCAGGGCTATTGTCAGTTACTATTTGCTTTATGCATCCATAATGAAGGATAAGATCTTCCAATACAACTTTGCTACTATACTTGCAGTGGCTTTTTGCAAAGCTTTGCCTTTTACATATTTGAAAAGATCATTTCTAGCAAGGACTATGTAGTGAAAACCTTGGGCAGTAGGCATGTACATTATATCTATGTGGAATTTGGTGAAGATAGTGGAAGGGGATGGTGTAACAATAGAAATGTGGACTTTGGCAGTGTTCCATATTTGACACCTATAATAGGCTTGATATGATGTCATACATTCTGATACATTTGTGGCCAGTAGAATCAGTGGCATAGGTTCTCCTAGGTTGCTCTTTCTCCATGGTAATCAAGTGACTCATGAGCTTGTTGTATAAATTCATTCTGCTTGGTTATACATAGAGGATGTTTAAATTTAATACATTTAAACAACTGTCCTGCTTTGGCAGTGTATTTTATAACCTTCTTAAGGAATTCTTATATAACTGGCTTAGGCTCGGATGTAGTGAGGTATTCATATATCCTCCTGATGATAGACTATTGGTGCTTGACAGCTGTTGACCTGCACAAAACTAGCTTTATGCAAGCACATACCAAAGCAGTCACATGAGAAGTGGAATTTCCACAGCTTCCTGTGGACAATATCCTTTGATGCCATAGGGTAATATAGCTCCTATAATGGCCTACATACTCCTATTTTCCCAGATTTTTCCACCTACCAGTTATTGAGATATTCATTAATCTCTCTAGTCATACCCTGAAACTTGCACATTTGTACATAGCATACTATTTCTTATCTGATTACTTAGCTAAGTGCCAGTGAGACAAAGTTATCATGTGACCCCTAGCTACCATGTGACCTTGTCCCCATTAGTCTGTACAGCCCTGCACAGCATTGTCAGCCTCTTTGGCAAAGTGACCCATATTTGGACTCCTCTACTCAAAGTGCTTCCCCTTAATGTGCCTGGGTTTGTCAGCTTATGCCTGGCATTAGTAAGCAATTGTGCCATAATATATAAGCCACCAAGTCTTCTGATTGGCTAGCACAGCCTCCCGTACTTATGTATATAAAGAGGAGCATTTTAACCTATAAAGAGCATTTCATCTGATAAGAGATCTCCTGGAAAACCTAATAAGATCTACTAAGGCAGGGTACCCCAGAGCGAAGTAAATAGGACTTTAGAACTACTACTAGGCTATTAGAACTTGTATCTAAATAAAGAGCAAGTGCCTAAGACTATCTTTTTGGGAGAAGTGAAACAACCCTAGAGCGTAGCTCCCTTAGGTTGCCAAAAGATAGCCGTAGACTTTGAAGGTGTAGAGGGAAGAGGCTTGTCAGGCCAATAAGAGTCCTTCTTATCGTGCTTTAGGGGAAACCACCAAGAGAACTAGACTGGAGTTCTCTGGCACTGGCATTGAGCCTTAAGTACCTACTAACGGTATGTACATGTTGTAACCATATCTAACGATCCAGGAACAAAAGGGGAAAAGGGCATAGGGTGAAACGGAAGTGAAATGCATGAGGCCAACATGCAGTGTGGCAGAATGGAAGAGAAGCGTAACACAAGTGAAACGCATGTATCAAAGAATGGAATAGAAGCATGATCAAACGCTTCTGTAAAAAAGTGAAATATAGAAGAGGACGGAGATGAAACATAAAGTGAAACAGAGAAGATGAGAAGTCTCGTGCGTGAAACGGAGTGAAGGAAGAGAGATGACTATAACGCACGAGATAAGGGCAGATGGAATCAAAATAAGATAAAGATAAGATTGTCTGTTGTTAGCGTAGAAAACGTTAAGTCCAACAAACATAGGGGTACGGGAATATACTGATCATAACAAGAAGTGCCTTTTTGGACAACAAAAGACATCTGGTCCCTATTAGTAAGCAACCTAAGTGTCCTGTAGTACCAAATAAGGACTACATCTGGGTGATCCACATGATTGAGTGCATGGTCAATCAATCAACTATGTAGTAGTTCAATCATTACATCACAAAGGTTACAATCTTTCATTAGATTCAGGATGCTTTGTTCCTCTGCTTCAAGTTCAGCCATTCTAGTTTGGGGGGAGGCCATCTTCTATACTATAGTACTAACTAAGTATAAGATAGTAATGGTATTGATGTGTCCAGAAGAGAATGTTTGTATAAAGATAGAGTATTTATATTCTTCTTTTAAAGGGGAACTATAGCAATGTATAAAAAATAACATGGAGAGTCACAAGTATCAAGCTTCTTGACACAGCATGTGGGGTAACTTTAAAGATATAACTGATGTATGAAGGATTGGAGAGAAGATAGTCCTAACCACCTGATTGGTATATGCAAGTGATATGACTTGGGATGGAATTTCTTGCTATAATAGGTGAGGAATGGCTGAATTTTGACATTTATGCAATTCTTCCAATGCCAGAGGATGCATGTCATGCATCCAACTATTTCCCATTGTTTAGATCCATGCAGCATACATAAAGGAAAGTGCCACTTATAGTATCATGCTAAACTATAAGCTGGGTATTAATAGACATGGCTGCTGCTGGTGAGTCATTGGCATCTATCATGGCTAGCCATGCTCACTGATGGCTGGATTAATGGTGGAATATACATAGGATGGGACGGAATACTGAAAAATGTGGTAAAATAGTATATTAAAGAACTCACTTAAATATCTGGTGTTGACATGAGATCAGTGGGAGATTCAAATGGATCTAATATTACAGGATCAAACAGACTCCAATTGTCTTCATTATATAATAGAGAAGATCACACATTGGACAAATTGCTAGAATGTATTATTCGTCCTAATACTCTCCAGCTAGTTGGAGAAGAGAGGCTTGGTAGAGATGGCCTTCCACATGTTGATATTGACAGTAGATCTTGAATAACTCCTGCTATCTATGATAGTTCTCTAAAGTGTGTCTCAGTCAAAGTTGCTGTCCATGTGATGATACATTTCATTGCCAGTAGAATGAAAGGGGATCCATTTTCATTTCTTGTAATGATACCTTCACCTTGGCAGGTACTGAGGGTAGCTGTTCTTAAGGGCTCAGCTCTGGATTTATATTGCCCTGAATTGAACTCTGTCCTTGGAACTGTGACATAATTGTCAGAGGTGATTAAGGTACTATCAAGCGCCTTTAGAGTAAGTTCTTCTAGTGCTTGAGATTCTAGGCATTCTTGATTTACATGATGTACCTGGTTGTACATAGCAACACACTCAGTACAGTTGGTATTAGAAGGAATTACTATGGTTTCCTCCAAGTTAGTCTAACATAGTGCAGTGGTAATTGCAATACTATTAGGATCAGTAATAATTGG
The DNA here is from genome assembly GCA_038093115.1 of Hortiboletus flavorubellus. Classification (NCBI taxonomy): domain Eukaryota; kingdom Fungi; phylum Basidiomycota; class Agaricomycetes; order Boletales; family Boletaceae; genus Hortiboletus; species Hortiboletus flavorubellus. The sequence goes on from JBBPRR010000193.1 coordinate 18,012, forward strand.
TGTGAGACCAAAGGTCAGGTGGTAAGTTCATGTAGGATGTTCTGTGAATAGGTATGCCACCCAGTGGTATGTAACAGTTCTAAGTTTGTTACATATGGTAAGTCTGTTGCTTGCAGAAATATTGCCTTCACTGCTCTTTGATTGACTTAGAGTATCTTCTTGGTAGGATATTATTTGTCTAGCTTGCTCTGATTGGAGGTATCAATACTGGCTGTTATAAACCTGGCCTGCTTAAGGGGTGTGTTGTGTAAAAGGAATAGTTTAATGAGTTCTTGCTTAGGAGATTCTACATTTGTAGATTGCTTAGAATGATCTATATCAGAATCGGAGTCTGATTCAGGATTGGGATGGGACAAATATTTCAAAGTATCTTATTGGATATAAAGGATGACTTGGAAGGCAGCTACTGGCTGGTGAAGCTTTGCTCTATTCAACTTGGTCAATATGTAATTGCTTCCTAGGGTTTGTCATAGTATTATGTAAGGTTCAAGGTATCTTAGCTTAGTCTTCTGGTTTAGTTCCTTTTCAATGGTAGTGTTTTGGACTAGACCTAATTTTTCAGGAGAGTAACTTCCTTTGACTAATTTTATTTCAAAGCATTTTTCAAATTGCTTCTTGAAGTTAAGGTGAGCTTCTTGTAATATTTGAATAGCCTTGGATATGTCTTCATCACATCTTTTTATTTGCTCTATGAGTAGGGTAACACAGTGTAAGGAACTGAAGTTCCTTGTGGTCGTATCCTATCATTCCACCGACTTCCACATCACCCCTAATCACATTCCAACAAATCCTAGCCCAACCCGATTCAATCCTAGTCCAACCCGATCCAATCCGATGCAACCCGACATTATCCGTCTGTTTCCGAATCTCCACACATGCAAGATCTATCCGGATCTTTGTTTTTCATTCAGATTGTTTTCTTTTGGTTTCATTGAGCTGTCATATCACTTCAACATAGGCCTAGACCCCTTTGTAGTGTTCCACATGGTTTCTGTTTACCCATGAAGGGACGATGTTCTTTTTTTTTTTCTTTGACGTACTTGGTTACTGATTGATATTTCCCTTATTAGGAAGAGTCTTGGGTGTTCCCTTGAATTGCTGCAGCACATCTGGAGGAGCATGCTGGTCAAGCAGTGGCTGCACAAAAGGTTTTACAAGACCAAATGTGAGTGATGCTCAAAGAATGAAGGGGTCTGACTCGAAGCTGCTTGACTATATGTATGCATCTTAACAGGAGCCATTGTTTCAGGTATTGACCTTAGTTATAGCACTGAAACAGCACTAAAATTATCTTTGAAAATGCTATTCAACATGTTGGACAAAGCATCAAAACATGACTTGCCATAGCTAATCTTGAATGAGATGGGAAGGCAAAAAAAACAAATGGTCCAAAAAGATATTTTCTATCCTTGTTATTGTGGTCACTTTGTTCTTCACCCTTCTATAACTCTCAAGAACATTCCAATTTCACATGACTATGGAATGAAAGAAGGCTTCTATCTTCATCACAGCAGTTCTCAATGAGCGATCTCCATTGGCTGCAGCACTGTATGCTCACCATAACAAAGGGTAAATTCCAGACCAGAGGAAGAAGCTCATGGCCTTCTTGGACAAATACAGTGAGTCCCTTTGGTGAATAAGAGCACTCCCATTCTTTATCCCACCAATAAGTGAACAAGAGCATCTCTGTTACAAACATACCCATTCATTTCCACCTCACTTATGTGCATGCATTGGCATCAAAATAAGAAGACCTTCAACATGGATATTTTCTGTTAGAAATGAAACCATGTCAAATGTCTCACCATCAACAAGCAGTATGGGTAAATATAATGTCCTTGTTGCTCTCTCTGGAGAATACACAGCCAAAGCTTTGTTGGCATTCCAGTGGGTCGCCACCTGTGGACATGTTGACATATTCTTATCACTTTTCACAAATCACAGATCTTCCTACAAATATTGCACAAATTGTGATGAGGATGCTGACAACATGGTCATGTTTTCTTCTAACAGAGAAAAGGGTTCATCCAGAACTTGCCACAATTTCTTGTAGTAAGTATCTACAGACCAATGTGTCTCCATGTCAAATTCTAGACAGAATATAACCAGTCAATCACATGTGCTTGTAACTATTCATCTGCGTATTATATATATATGTTGTCAGTTTATAAACATCATCCTACAATATATTGCCCCATCCAACAAAAATTAAATCAGACTGGTTGGATTTCATTAAGATTGTATGAAATCTGATATCTCGGCGAATGTCTGTATATCTTCCCCTGTCTTCTTACTTGGATGTTCATGCCCCCATGAACCATCCTCTCTGCAATATCTGTGTTCATTTTTGGTATCTATCATCATCCACACCTTCAATCAATTTTCATATTTATCCATTTCATCCTCCATTATTCCCACATCTTGGAAATTCCACTTCACATGAAACTAGTTTTGTACAGGTCTGCATTACCATACAATAGTACACATTTATACTGGAGTTGGACAAGAGCAAGGCACTCCATGCTGAATAACACTGTGATCATTGCCAACTCATATTCCAATATATTCAAGAATTCAACCACAACTACAACCAAGCATATATCTTAATACACCAGTTCAATTCTATACTATTCCCTCGATGTGAGGATCACAACCAGCTTATTAACATGCTAGAAGCTCCATTTCCCTGAGTGGACTTAGCAATCCTAACCGCAGTTCTTCATGAGTTGAGTCAGAGACAAGTATCTTCTAAATCAGTTAAAAGAGTACCATCATCCTTTAATGCAAATTGTTGTTTGAACAAATAAATCAAAGAGCATTCATGCACATTTGATGACACCAATTTCAATCTTGGACTTGATCACAATGCTATCTGGGGGCATCAGGTAATCCTTTGAATCAAACAAGGTGGTAAGGCCAGAGTTGGTTGACATGCCTGAGATTTGCAATACAACAGACCAGTATAGTTGTAAACTTGCTCATGGCGAGTTTGAGTGATAGAATCCCACACTTGTCCAATTTCCACAAAGTTTGTTATTATCCTAGAGTCATTGGGCTGGCTTGCAGCTAGCCAACTGTCATACTCTATTGCTATTCTGTTGTCCACGATGATACCATCAGGGATGACATAATACTGTGGTCCTTTCTTGCCTCTTTCAAGCCAGGCTGCCTACCGGTGATATCCTTTCCCATTTTTTACCAATGGTGATGGAGAGCACATGCTTCAGGCCTATATATTGAAGCTGCATCTTTGGCCACCCAGCTTGAAAAGAAACTAATTTGATGTCTTCACATGCCTCTCTAACAGCATTGAATAAAAAAATATTGCAGTTTAGCAAACATGAGCAAAAACAAATGGGAAAGTACACACCTATGTGCCTGTCTCCACAAGCCCATGCTGTGGTCAACTGAATTGTAAACCTTGTCTGCTTCTTCATCATCTTGTTCCTATATTGCTTCCATAAAAAGGCCATATTCATTGTTTGAGTTCTGGAGCTGTTTGGGGCCAATGTGGGACTTTTTGCCACATCCGGCCTATGCCTCTTTGTGGCATAGGGGTGTAAGCACTTTAAAAAAGGTTGTGAAAGTAGCTTATGAGACAGCTTGTGCTGGATTGATGTTTGAGTGGGTGGTGAACCTGGATATACTGCCTAGCTGTTAGACAATAACAGAAAAGAGGTGGGGCAACTCACTCATGGCCAAGACCCATGACATAGGATGCCAGGACTGGCCTATCAACAAGAATGCTAGCTTGTTCTTCCATGCCATACCTACAGTATGCTTGGTGTCACAGTTGACCTCAAAGACATGTAGAGCAGAGTTTCAAATTCTTGAGGAGAAAAGTTCTTATGGACACTGTTCTGGTAAGAGCAGAAGTGGATCACATAAGACCACTCCATATTGGGAACAGCTGTCAGTCACATATTGTGTGGTAAGTTGCTGATTTGTCAGTTGCTAGCAAGCTATTAAGAGTCAGTCACGAAACTCATTGTGAGTTCTTGGAAGGATGGGAAGGGCAAGAACTAGTCTACATAGCATCTCCAAGGCTCTTTTATGTGAGTGATTTGTCACAAAGTTTCTCTTGGATGCATCAACAAACTTTAACAGTTCAGTTAGGTGCATTGTATCAGGGTTGAAGTAATGCTCCCCTCTGCAAAAGCTTGCATTCAGTGTATTCACTCCATGTATTTGTCCAGGAGGCATGATGCTAGTGTTGGTCGTGATCAGAAATGTCATAAAAGGGTTGAACTTACACTAGATCTCTAGGGTATAAATGTATGGTTTTGGCATTGACCTGCTGCTTTGAATCAAATAGCAGCCTTTGGAAGTCACTGAGATCTATCAATAGGCAGGTGAACTCTCCATGCTTCTGCTTGTGGGCTTTGGCCACAATAATCACCCAATTCTTGATGCTAGTGAGAGAAACAATAAAGGTACCTGCTTCTTCAGCATTATGGTGGAAGTAGGTTAGGATGCCTGTGTGGTGAGCAATACCCCATGAACAAACAATTCATATGTCATCAGGCATCATCTGATTATCTACTAGGATATCCTCTTGGGTCTGCACCCATTCCAGGCAGAGACCATTGTCCACTAGGCTACAAAAGGTTAGGCCATCGGTTGTTTAGAGCAAATGAGACCTACTTGAAGGGAGGAAGGTTTGTCTTCTGAAGTAGTGGAAAATCCAACGCCAACCTCACTATATCTGGATTATGGATGTCATTAATGAACCGCTTCACTGTGATGGACATGAAGGGGTTTGTAAAGTTCTTGATCTGCTTCTTCATGTCTAAGGTGATCGGCATGCCAGCCAGCTTCTATGGAACAATCATATGCACCATGAACATCCATGAGTTTATCAGGAAAGGGCATAAAGTGACTGCTGAGCTCCACCATTGTAAATGTAAATGTTTTGTCTTCCATGTAACCTCTTATGATGACAGTCTTGTTGCTTAAAAGGGCCTCACATGCAGCATTAAAGAGGTTATGCTTGGTCATTCTTTGATCAAGAAAGATGATCAGCTTGCTCTGTGAGTTTGCCACTGGAAAATTGGTCATGTTGGGGACATACTTGGCATCCTTTGAGAGTACATTTCTTATGCCACCCCTCCATTTTTTCTCCAGGCATGGCAAAATAGTTAAGGGACCATCAGTTCATTGGATAGCTTTCGCACCATGACCAACCTGTGTGCCAATGACACCAAGGCTCATGTCACATGGCTACCCCCTATTGGGGTTTGGGGAGGGTAATAGGATGCTCAGAGGAAAGAAGAAGGCAGAAGAGGAAGATGAGGGGTTCTGGAGTGGTGAGGGACCATCTATATAGGTAGTATTATTTTCCTCAAAATGGGCTATTAGTGAGAAGGTGGGGGGTTCCATGGGGATGAGAGACCAGTTGCATAAGCAACATTATTTTCCTCAAAATGGAATAGTAGAAAGGGACTTGAGGCCAGACATTCTAGAAAGGTGTTGCTCACCTCAGGATTGGGGCTGGAATTCTGTGAAGGTGGTGGATTGTGAACCAAAGGAAGAGGGGCTATAGCCCATGGTGCCACTGCTTGAGTTGCAATCCTGGCTATATCAGCCAAAGGGCATAAGAGGGGGGAAATTTTTGTATGGCAGCTATATGTTTCTCCTTGAGGAGCCTGGAATCCACCATGGGTGAAAGATGGGGGTGGGTGGCACTGGAAGAAGTACTGGGAGTAGAGAAAAGGAGCCTTTGCACAGCCTCCTTGACTGCAGTCCTTACTATGTTTTGAGGCACAGATTTAGATGTGCCCCCAATGTAAAGGCTGGACTAAAGCCTTGCTTCACACATTCTCTGCCTAGATAAAGCATAAGGGGTAGGATAAATACTGCTGACAGATACAAACCAACCTAGACCTGCACTTTTACTTCCTATTCCTTAGCCTTGTCTCCTACCTTTCTTTCTTTGTCCTATAGGAGGTATTAAAAAGGATGTATATCCCATAGTAGAAGAGGCACCTACATTCCCTCATGACTCTCTTTTGTCGAACATTGTTGAAGGCTTTGACCCTTCCATACTGAATGGAGGAGTGTTAGATTAGGCACACTTGGTTAAGCAATGGAGCATACATCGTCCTTTGTTAACTCATGCTGGCACCTCCCCATTAGTAATATATCCTATCTAGGAGCTTTATGCATCATGTACCATATAAAAAGGAAGATGAGTTGCTTACACAATGTTCAAGGGTAGTGACACAGGTAGTAGCAGCGTTTGAATGGAGAACAGCACAAGCACAAGGTGACCACTGGTACAAAGAGCCTGTGGAGCTCAGTGCTGGTAGAGCAGACACAACTGTGGTTTTGAAAGAACGCAGTGGTTAAGGGGGGGCCAGATTGACTAAGTTAATGATTTTGGTGGTGGTAGAAGTTGCTAATTGAAGAGCTGTTGTTTTGACATGATCACATGATGTAATATCAAAGTGGAACAAAAATAAACTATAGTCAACACTAACCAGCATTATCCTGCAAATACAGTCCAATTGCCAGTTATATATAAGAGTCAGCTATGTATTGGATGTGCAAAGTCAGTCACGTATTGAATATGTAATTGCCATTTATATGTTGGGTGTGCAAAGTCAGTCATGTGTTGGATGTACAATGTTAGTTATGCATCAGGTGTACCAAGCTAGCACATAGCCAATGCATTGGGTGTGCAAAGTCAGTCATGCAGCTCTATAAATGTTGTATAACCATTAGTCAGCTACATATTAAATGTGCAAAGTTAGCCTCATAATTACCAGCTACCTCTGATACAAGTACATAAGTTGCAGGTGGTCATGTAAACCCTTTACCTGGGGCAACAGCTGCTAGATAAACCTGTCTGATTTTAGGCCAAGCCAACAGTTGATTATTGCTAGTTAGACTTGGCTAGTTGGTTTTGGAGTTCAATGACGCAAAGTTGTTGTTGCAGTTTAATCAAGCTACTAACTGCTATGACTGATTATAAACAGAAATTGTGGTTACATTGTGGGTCATCACACAAACCACAAAAGAAAAGAATAGCCTCATATCACAAGACTCTGCCTATTTCCTATAGGCTCTGCAGCTGTACTCAAGAGTGCCTGTTCACAGAGAATGGAGGGAAGGATAGTAAATCCAACTCAAGCATGCTGTAGTTCAACTTAACTTAGGTAGGGGAGAGGGAAAAGGAGGGAAGGCCCAACCCAGGTGTGCCACAGCTTGACTTGACCCTGGTGGGAGGAAGGAAAAGGAAGAAAGGCCCACCCATGCATGCTATGGTTTGACTTGATGGGAGTGGGGGTGGGGGAAAAGGGGGGAAGGCTTGACAGACCTAAGGAATGGCTTTTTCCACACTTGGACACAAATGGCCATGATGCAAAAGCTTAGCATAAGAAACATTTTCCCTACTCCTGAGATGGAGGGTATCGTTATTGAGGCCAGCAATGAGGGAGCTGGTATATAAGTAATGCTACTAGGGACTAGTAACTCATCCAAAAGCTATCCTGATACTACCCTTGACAGTCCTTTTTCAAGCTCCAATGGTCTTAGGGACCATTGACCACCTACAAGGCAAATTGGTCGATGAGACCCCACCACTCATCTCCCTCACCACTATGGTCCAAATATAGCATTAAAAGCTCATGTAGGGCCCCATGCACCTTGCAGAGGCATCCCATGGATATCTGTAAAGTCCATATACTATCAACAAGAATCACCCGCAAGCCTCAACCCAGCCTTATTCTCACCCTCACCCAATTTGCATGCCCACAGGGTGCTCACCTTGCCACCCTATCCAATGCACATGTGCATGCATGCTCTGACACTATTGTGCACTTTTGTGCTCATCCCCCCAACATGTCATCATGACCACTCACCCACCTCGCCCTGGCCTGTCCTCCTCCACATGCCCCTCACACTTGCAATAGTGATGATGACAATGATGTGATGATTATGCCATCATGATCACTTGCTCACGAGTGCATGCTTCACCCCCCTCTTGCCCTCTCCCATACCTCCTCACACTCACAACAATAATACAGTAATGATGACGATGCGACAATTATGCCACCATGATCGTCATGCCATCATCATGACCACTTGCCCCCACTTGCCCCCTCCCGGTCCTTTCCTGCCCCTTCTCACACCCACAAGAGCATAGTGACAATAATGATGATGCAATCATCACATCATCACAATTGTCACACAGTCATCATGATTGCTCACCCCAGCTCTTGCTCTCTCCCCACTCTCTTCCCACCATCTCCCCACCCTTTCCTACCCCTTCTTGTGTCCACAACAGCAATGTTGTAATAATGCAAAAATTATGCCATCACGATCGTTATGCCATCATTGTAACCACTTGCCTACCTTGCCCTAGCTCATGCCCTCCTCCCACCCTCTCCACATTCCCTCATGCCTGCAACAACAATGTGGTAACGATGACAATGTGATGATTGTCATGCCATCATCATAACCATTCACCCACCTTGTCCTTGCTGTCGCCCTCACCTCACCCTCATACTTGCAACAGTGATGTGGTGATGACAATGATGTAACAAATTGATGATTGCAACTACACAATTACCATGCCATTATATTACTACCCACCCATCCCATGCTTGCCATCATGCTTGCTTCACCCACCCAGTCCTGGCCTACATGCTCCTGCACACTCAACAAAGACATGGTGACAACAACAATACAATGATTGCTCTGGCATTGTTGTCACCACTTTTCCACCTCACCCTCATCTCATTCCTTGCTCTTGACTGTTATGCACACAGCAGCAATGTGGTGACAATGGCAACATGATGATTGCAGCCACACAATCATTGCATTGTCATTGCGAATGCAATTTGCAATGCACACATATGTCCTTATTCTATATTAGGAAATTACCTCATGTTGGTATATTTGATTTCAAACATGGAGATTTCTCTAACCATATGTTTCTTTTGCTTTGCCTCTGCCTCCTTCCTATATTTAAGAGGGTCTAATCTAACCTTCCTTCTTGCTGTTACCTCTGAGGACACCCCTTGTCCAGTCTCTTCTTAGACTGTTTGTCAATCACTTTATCAAAGGTGCTTGGACACTAATCTTGCCATTGTGACATTTGTCCCTTAAGTCACATATGTTCACATTTGGATTGTCTATGCTTGCCAACCAGGGGTTTGCAGAATCTGTGTTTGACCATATCTATACCTCTCAAGTGTACCATGGTTTGTCATATTCTTTTGGGAATTAAAACTATGCTAGCTCATCAAAGTCACTTTCACCACCACAGACCCCAACCCCAACGCAATGCTCATCTTGGGTACCACATCTACCAATCCAGCATACCTTCATTTTTTCTATGCCAAGCTGCATGATGCTGTATTGGGGTCAAATGGCACTATTCTTCAATCAAAAATTCAGTTTGAGTCTTTGGAATACTCTAGCATGCGAATTACTCATGCATCCAGGCCACAACCATCAGATATTCTTTTGCAAGTGCACACCTGTACCTGTCCATGTGCCCACACTTGCTGTTCCTCTGAAAGCTTTACAACCACCCTTAATGCCACTATTATGAAGGGAAATTCATAAAGTGCCACAGCAGTCCTCAATTTCAAAAATGCTGGATATGTTTGCATCTGATTCAGATCTTTCCAAGGCCACTGGTGCAGCTGCTTTGTAGATAGGTATGTGAGTTATGGAAGCACCAATTCCTGAACTTTTCTACTCAATACCCTCATCAACCACCTCCACCAACAACATCTGCTGCCACATGTCCACATTTGTGCACCGGCAAGAAGCACATTTCATAGTCACCCATATTGCAAAAATCTGAAGTAAATAGATAAAGTCCATGTCCATTGATGTGAACAGAAAACTTACTTTCTTCGGTTGCTACCTATGATTATTTTGGTCAAACAACCACTGCAAAGGGAGGTCAAAAAGGTGGATTAGATATTAAATGTCACCCCAGCTGGGGAGGTTTTATATTCATTCCCTGATGTATTGTTATTTGCATTCATCATGGTGGAAAGACTGTATGTGCCAGGTCTGTGGAAATATTTATGTGCATGGATCTATTAGTATAACATTATTTTCACCTGTTATTGGAATAGACCATATGTCAGGCATGCTGGGATATTCACATACATGGGCCCACATATGCCAGTGGACCATAATCAAGGTGACCTGGGCTATGTGGATATTTTCCACAAATATTGCAATGATCATCCACCACAGTCAACATTTATTTCAGAGCCATAAAAGAATGTTCACATATGTCCATGTGTGTCTATGACATGAAAGGTTGCCTTGCTTGTACAAGATCATATGTGTTCTTGTTTAGTTTGGGACTCAACCTATCTATGAGGAGCCAATGGCAATCTGTCAATAGATGGTCTGATAAATTTCATTTGAGATTGTGAGGCTGCATGAGCACATGATACTCACTACCTTTCCCTGCTATGGTAGCAGTGGATTTTATGAGAAAACTGTTACCATTTGTTTTTGCAGGAAATTGTAACATCTTTTTGGGTCACATTAGAGATATTTGTTTTGTCTTATCCTTCCTCTTGATTTCTCTGTCATGTGTCTGAATGGCTACTCAATTGTCTTGATGATTCCTTTTATCACTGTGTTGTTTCACCATGTGTTGCTTCATTCCACATAGTGGTAGTATGTAGAATTGCATAGTTGTTCAGGTGGAGTACTGCAGGACATGCTTCACAGCAGATGCTTCTCATTAATGTCACCAAGATTAATTGATCTTGTTATAGATCACAAGCAGATGACTCTCTGCCATTTTGTTCTTGATGATCTTTTTATATGGGGTTGATTGAGTCCTTGCCAACCTGAGAGAGCATAGCTTTTCTTGAGTATACAGAGTGATTGAGGTTAAAGCTAAACTATGAGCCTTTTAAGTGGATCTTCAATTCATGGATATAAAAGGGTTGTGAGTATCATCATCTTCCCTTGCAAATGACACCTGATGTTCACCATTGGTGAGAATTCATGTGCCATGATGGTCAACAACATCTGTCTGCAGAGGTTTTGCCTAAAACAACAATTCATATCTATCAAATGATAGTAATGCATTATCTCATGTGTATGGTATAGTGATCTTCAATAACAAACAATAGAAGTAATACAATGATGATGTGCCTTGACTACAAGTCAATTGAAGAAGTCAAAGAGGTATTATCCAATTTTACAAACTCAGGACCCACATTGTCCACCTGCTTGGTCCATATATTACCCACCAGCAGGTTAACCACTTACTGGATTCTCAGTGCATCTGATTCAGCCAATCAGAGTCAAATGGGATGAAGTGATAATTCTAGATAGGCTTGGCTCACCATTGGAAATTCTCAAACCCATAGGGTGTCAGACCAGAAGAGTTACCACATACCAACAGTGGTTAGGTACAATACAGCTGATATACAGGTGTGATTGATATACAGATGTAACTGGCATTTGAGTGTGACTGACATTCAAGTGTGACTGACATATTGGTTGGTTGGGGATTTGAAATGATGAGGTTAGTGCATACCTTGCTTATACTGTGAGTGGATTTTATATGCTGGTAGTGCATGATTGTATGGTATTGTTATCAATCCTAATCAGCCTAACAAACCCTAACAGCTAACAAACTGAGGGTACCCCCCAGACCCCTATAATCCTAGGTTGAGAAGTTAAATTGCATAGATAAGGGGAAAGAGTATGGGAATTTTGCAGTGATGTAGCACCACTGAAGATAATGTGGATGCAAAGACATCACAACAGGTGAAGGATGATGGTCATATCCACCCTTATCCTCAAATCCATTGAGATCATTAATGCAAACCTCCATTGGTGCTAATGGTGCATCATGACTTATAGCATCATATGTTATTCCTGCATCCCCTTGTCATGCCCCCCTATCTGCCACCAGCAATCCCACCCTTCTCAGCCCATCAACTAATACATCTCCCTTAGCACTGTAAAACACTAGTCCTGTCTATATTGCAATAGCAAGAGGGATATTAGATAATAAGAAAGAAGGGTACAAATAGATTCATCCCAGGGACCCTAAAGAAGTTGGTGGGGGTGATGGGCTTGACTATACAATCCAGAAAGGAATCCAGGAAGATAGGGGCTAATCTGGACGAATCTGATGTGGAAGAATAATGAGAAAATAATTTGGCAAGCAAAGTAGAAATAAAAGAAAGTAGGAATATATGTTTGAGAATGGAATTCAATAACCTGGAGCAGAACTTGATGAGATGGTTATGAGATGGGAGAGATCTGGCCAAGGACAAGGGCTGGATATGAGTGGGAAAGTGACAAGGTTTGCAAAGACACAGCTTTGCAGCAAGGAAATGGGTGATCAGTGTATATGGGTGAAAGATGTATTATTCATCGCATTACAAGGGTTTTATAGTCAAGGGAACACCCAAGACTCTTACTAATAAGAGAAATATCAATCAGTAACCAAGTACTGCAAAGCAAAAAAAAAAAAATATTGTTCCTTCATGGGTAAACAGAAACCATGCAGAATATTACAAAATGGTCCAGACCTATGTCAAAGTGATATGAAAGCCCAATAAAATCAAAATAAATAAATCAAAATCAAAATCAAGGATCTGAATAGGTCTTGCACATGTGAAGATCTGGAAATGGATAGAAAATATCGGGTTGCATCAGTGTAAAGATGAAAGTCAGTTTTAGGGATGTCAGTATCCTAAGGAAAGCTAGGAAAAACTAGCAAGGACACAGGTGGGTGTGAGGAAATACTTGTCTCAAAGGAGTTTGAGATAGGTTGTTAGTGAAAAGGGTAAGCAGAGACTTTCCTGCAGGCAAGAAAACCAAATCCAGAGGAATCTGAACAAGGACAATGAAATCTGGAATGACAAGGTCAAAATCTGGGTCAAGGATGAGAACCTGGTATGAGTAGGAAATGACAAGATTGAAGACAAGATTGGAGTGACTTGGAAATAACAAAAACTACTGCCAAAAAGGGAGATGTTCTATTTCCTATAGTACAAAGGTTTAGAGTTCTGGACAATATCCAAGACCTTTTCCTAAAAAGAAAACATCGCAATAATAGCTGAAGGCTGTAATGAAAATACTACTTGCCCCTTCATGGTAGTAACACTGCTTGAGACTGTACAAGAAAGTACCTAGAAAATGCTACAAGCCATGCTATGGTACCATTATGTTGGGTACAATGCTGAAGAGTCTAAATTTTATGGCTACGTTCTAGGCAAATCCGATGATGTAAAAAATGCACCAGTCAAAGGAAAATCCAAATGAAGAAAGGAAAAAGCGATGGGAAGCAAATATAATGAAGGGACAAATGAGGCCAAAACATTAGATGTTAGTTTTGATGTACCCAGAAAATAACGCCAACTCAGATAATTATAAAAGTGGATGAAAACATATGGGAATGGCACAGATCACTAGTGAAGACACAGGACACAGCTAGAGGCTCAATGGATGCAGGAGACAACCTAGAATAGAGGAAAAACTCTATATGTGGCCATAGGAAACATGTGGTCTCCACATCAGATTGGATTGGATTTTACTAGGATTCATTAGAATATGATTAGAAGTGATGTGGAAGTTGGTGAAATGATGGAATATGACCACAAGGGACTTTAGTTTCTTACAGTACACTTTGAAAGAGTACAATCTTGTCTTGATCCATCCCGATAACAGTGTGCTTGAGTCCTGAATGGCTGAGGGTAGTACTGACAAGATGAGAGCTGATTTTGTGGGTTTGGAGCTGTGTTGACTCCCTGCATGATCCATGCATGTTTTCATTATACTTGCCCTTTCATATACAATCCAAAAGCTTCTTGCACTCATTCTCTTGATGCTCAGCTGGAAACTCATGAAGTATGTTTCACTGCACCAGATTACTCACTTGGCGATTGTTCTATCCATATGAAGAAGATTCAAGTAGAGGATCACAAGCTGTCACAGCACATCATCACCATTGACCTGCACAAAACTAGTTTTATGCATGCACATAGCAAAGCAATCACCCGAGAAGTAGAATTTCCACAGCTCCCTGTGGACAATACCCTTTGATACCGTAGGGAATGATAGCTCCTATCATGAGCTATATATTTCTATTTTTCCAGATTTTTCCACCTACTGGCTATTGAAATATTCATTAATCTCTCCAGTCATACCCTTACACTTGCAAATATGTACATAGCATATTACTTCTTTGATTCCTCTTTACTTATCTGATTACTTAGCTAAGTGCCAGTGAGATGAAGTGATCATATGACCACTAGCTACCATGTGACCTTGTTCCCATTAGCTGTACAGCCCTGCACAGCATAGCCAGCCTGCTTCCCTAATCACCACTTCTGGATGCAATATTCCCAGGAGTTTCCCACATACAAATCATTAGCATTAGACAAAATCTAGGCCAAGTTTCTAAATCGCTGTTAAAGACTGGTCAACTTCTGGCAGAACTCCAGAACTCTAGAGTTGTGTGGATGGGTTAGGACTTCAGCTTCAGCTTATGTGCTGCATCCTTGCTGTCATTCGTGTCCTGTATTTCAGAGCAGAGAGGAACAGAGATAACAGGGGAAACAGGAGTCTGTCCAGGTTGATAATTTAGCTATTGTACACGGAGTGTCTAGGAGTTTATATACAGAGGGAAAGTATAGTATTAGTAAATGGATGACTGAGACGGAGAACAGAAGATCAGAAAGCCAGTGCTGCACTCCAGCAAGATGAATGCTGGAGCTGTGCAAGCACAGGTCAGAGGTATTTAAGGATCAGTACTACACTATGTATGGAACAAAGGAGTATCATAAGTATAGTGTCAGGGAGGATGAGTCAGAATACAAACGTCTGGAGGAATGGAGATACAAGATTATAAAGAACAGACTGGAGATCACTCCTGAAGGAGCAGAGTTGTGCCCAGAGGCTGGAGTGTGCTAGTGGTCGACATGGTATATGACAATCACCCACCTCTCATACTATCCAAGTACAAGTTTCCATGGTTACTAGGTAACCTATTGCCATTATCTTGAACTCATTAGATACATAATACACCTAGGATCACCTTTACTAATCAGACCATTAGCTAAAACCATCTTTAAAAATCAATCCATAAACTTACATGGAGGATTGGCAAACAAACCACGGCTGCTGGTACACTAAATTTCCCTTTCCTACCGAGAATCCTATCCATTCCCCTAACTCTGCCAAGGGTAGATCTCTCATACTTCCCTTGAGCAAAGTACCCTGCTGGAGCACAGCACTGGCTTTCTTATCTCCTGTCCTCCATCTCCATTATCCGTTACTAATACTGTACTCTTCCTCCATATATAAACTCCTAGATGCTTTGTATACAGTAGCTAGATTATCAACTTGGACAAACTCCTGTTTTCTCCATCTCCTCTGTTTCTCCTTTGCTCTGAAATACAAGACACATACGACAGCAAGGGTGCAGCACATAAGCTGAAGCCGAAGTCCTAACCCATCCACACAACTTCAGAGTTCCGGAGTTTTGCCAGGAGTTGATTGATCTCTAACAAACACCTACCATATTACAATCATGGTTACAGGAGGACCTTCGCATCCTGGACCACACATGTTACCCAGCAGATGTAGCAAAGATGCACCTGAGACCTTTAAAGGTCACTATACCCATGTCAAAGACTTCCTCTGCCAATACGACCAAGTACTCACCCAATGTCAAATTACCTCCAACCAAGATAAATGTGAAGGAATTACTAACTATTGTTCCACTTCTGTTACTCGCCTAATTGAGTCCCTTGATGGGTACAAGGCCAATAATTGGAGTGCACTCAGGAAGTAGATACTCACCCTATATGATGCAGAGTGGGACAAAGCTCGCTATTGCCTTGAGGATCTATGGAGATTGGTCAGAAAGTCTGTCCACAAGGAACTCAAGACCCTAGAGCATTGAAAGTCTTACATTCGCCGCTATACTGTTATAGCACAATGGTTGAAAGCCAAGAAAGTCATTACTAACAATGACTACAATACATACTTCTGGCTAGGAATTCCAGAACACTTCCAGACCAAGCTAGAAACATATCTCTTAGCCAGAACCCCAAATAAGGACCTGTCCAAACCCTATACAGTGAGGTGCAAAACCGTTGCAATGTCTAACCTCAAACCGGGGCGCGAAGCGCCCCGCAATCACTTGTGGGAATTTCACTTTGCTTTGGTGGGAACAAATAAAGTACAAACCCTTAGCTACAACTTTGTCCCCAGGGTCATGTGATTTCGCTTACATACTGCAAAGATACATCCATTTCAAAACACCAATACCATTGCAACAGTTTTGCACCTTTTGCTTTCCAGGGTATATTAGTACTTGGTATAGCCTCCCTTTGCCTTGATAACTGCTTCAATCCTTCTAGGCATGCTCTCTATCAACTTCTGACACTCTTCAACTGCTATCCCCTCCCAATCAACCTGAACTCTCTCCCACAATTCATGAATCCC
>JBBPRR010000194.1:0-34470 GCA_038093115.1 Hortiboletus flavorubellus
TATGTAGTATATAGGCGACACACTGTACTTGACTACTTTAACACTGAAATGCTTAAACCGTGCTTGGAACGCTTGGAACATTTATAATTGTGACGAGGTCCAAAAAAAAAACACTCACATTGCTTGATGCTGCTGACACCGCTTGGCTACTTGGCGAGAATGACCAAGCGCTGTCAAGCGTGACTAAGTAATGTGAACATTTCCTGATGCTCGAGAGGGTGCTCAATTTTGCACACACAGGAAATGCGCGCGTCCTCACCCGGCGACTCATGGATCGTGCCTGGTTGTCGTTGGGTTGCCTAGTTGATGGATTCCCTTGTTTCTCTAATGATTTCATCTATCCATCCTCGTTAAGCTCCGGAAATGTGAAGTGCGTCATCAACAAATGGCCAATAGACGCGTATACGAGGAGACCATTGACCGCATCCAAGCGTGTCCAACAACTCACATATGGTGCCCAACACTATGAGGTGCGTCATCTTCATTCCACAACCGCATTCATACACAGTATGTATACATGCCGGGATGTCGGGGAATGCATCGGGGCATATACGTTTGATCATGCATTCGCATCGCTCTTGTACAGATTGCGCTACACACGCATGCACTCTTAGGCACTCCCCTCGTGCTGTAGAACGTGTTATACTGTGTTGACCATCCAAGTGGATACGATGCGTTCTCATTTACTTTTATCACAATATATCAGCCATCTTATATACCCGTGCTCACTTCTGTTATAGTGCTACGAGGCTCGCTTTACCATCCTGAATGGAATAGAAGACCTCCCTCAAAATGTTTACCCCACCCTCGCCGATATAACTCTTCGTCGCGCGTGCTACGCAATAGAACTCGGCCTTAGAGCTTATGTTGCCGACGTAAAGAACCTTGTCCAATCTGCTATCATCCTGGAAATAAAACTCGCCCTTGATTCAGACGACATCGACGCTCGCACCCATGCAGCAGACAGAAAACTTGCCCTCCAAACTTGGTTAGACCAGGACATGCCCCTTGCCTACTCAAATACATCCCTGCCCTACCTCATTCGCACAGTATGCACACAGAATGTAGGAGAACCTCATCTTACTCAGTCCGCCATCGGTAAACAAACTCCTGCTTGGTTCGCCGACCTCGTCCTACATCAGTCCTCGAACGTCACTGCTCGTCGTAAACCCCCTTTCATCTCAGGCGGTACAGCAAGAGCAGTCTTTGTTGTCGCCATTGATGAGGTCAAGAAGTGCGCACAACGTGCAGCAATCCCTGAAGACGACATCTCCACCTACATCTCTCAGGCAATCATTTTCGTCTCCAACCACCTTCGCATATCACACATCCCCTGGAACAAAGATCCTCAGCAGGGTCACAGACCCTCCAATCAAGTCATGCACAATGTCTGGGTTTCCCTCGGAAGCACTTCAACAGCACAGCCGGACCTCCGTCAAATCCTGCTGACTCGCACAGAGTCCACCCATATTCGCGCTCTCCGTGTATCAGAGAAATTGATCAACGATGACCCATCCGGAGACTGGTCCGCATTATCGGTTCGACTCCAAAACTTTTATTCGATCTTACACAAGTCAGCTCCTCCAATCGAATTCACCATCAAGAATGCATCCTTGGACACCACCACGGACCCCATACGGGATGTCTACAACTATGTCTTCAACTCCTACAACGGCACCCGCCCTTTGCACCAGCTTGCCCTCTTCTCTGCCTTTGTGTTTGCTGGCCTCGCTCCCAACGTGTATCCGCCCAAAGACTTTCAAAAGCCAGTCCCTTCCTCCCCGTCCCTTCTCAAGTCTTATATACGTCGTCTCGATTGGGTCTCCCGCCCCCCAAAAAAGGGTGCATCCAAACGCGCTTGCTTCATTGTCGTTGCTACTGTCTTCATCATCGCGTATCTCGACCCTGCCAGTCCCCTTCGCAATTTGCTCAATACGAATCCCGAAGCCGCGGGGCCTTGGCATAGCAAACACAGTAAGACTGCCCATGTCCCCATTCTGCCGTTCTCTAACCGTTCTTTCTTTTTAGGTGCAAAAGGCTTAACACCTCTCGCTCTCTGTCGCCTCGGCCTTGCACACCCTATCGCTTCTCGCATCATGAGTTCCGCTCGCTGGTCAGAAGATGTCTCCTTCCTAAATGACTCTCAGATATCTGCTGTCCATCATGACGTCCTTTCAGCCAGGTGCGCTTCCCGTCCGGGCTCTCAGGCTCTCTAAGCGACATGTCACCCAAACATGCCAGCTCCTCACGGCTACCCTCCACTTGGGTAACATCAAGTTCGCCGTCGACCGCCGTAGTGACGTTGGCGCTGCTGTTGTTTGCAACGTAGATGTTCTTGGCGGCATCGTTGCCGAATTCCTTGGTGTACAACCAACCGCACTTGAGTGCACGCTTTCTTACAAGATGAAGCTCGTCAAGAAAGAGCTTTGCACCGTCTTCATGGACTCTGGTGGTGCCTCTGACAACCATGACGACCTTTCTAAGACGCTCTACTCTCTCCTTTTCGCCTAGCTCAACGAATACATCAACCAACGCCTCTGCCATGACCACTTCAACACCTTCATCAGACTTTTTGATCTTCCCGGTCCCTAAAACATGACGAGTCGACCAAACTCCCTGGATCAGTTCTGCACCAACGAGCGGTTGCAGGGCTTCATTCAGAAACGTATCTTCGAGTCACACGTTGACGAGTACCAGACAGAAGGCATCTCTCGCTTTGTCCCGTCGGTACCTTACTTTGACAACGCTGAGTATGTTCGCCTTCTCCAAAACAAGCCTGGGGGCCTCGTCCACATCATGGATGACCAGGCTCGCCGATCACACAAGAAGACGGACCATACGATGGTGGAAGGGTTCACCAAGCGTTGGGGTGATTATTCGTCCTTCAAGGTCGGGCCGATTGATCGCTTAGGGTACCCAACTTTCACAGTCAACTACTTCAACGGGCCTGTTACCTATTCTTCCGAGGGTTTCCTCGATCGCAACCTTGATTCCTTTAACCCCGACTTCGTTTCGCTTCTCCGCGGTTCTACCGTCAGTGCGGCGGACGGTGCAGAAGGAGCCGGATCAGTCAATCCCTTCGTCAAGGGTCTCTTCTCTGGCAAGGCCATCGCGACCCAAGCACATCCTAAGGATGGGGACACTATCGTGTCTGCAACGCGTCGTAGGGGTACTAGCAAGCGAATGCCAGCGCTGCGCGAGGATGCCGGTGACGAAGAACAAGACCGGGAGGAAGAAGACGCACCAAACCCTTCTTCGGGTCCAATGCCATGTATCGCTGGCGAGCTCAGAGCCGCATTGGATACCTTGTTCGGGACGTTATCAGAAACGCAGTGTTGGTTTGTCTTCTGCATCAATCCCAACGATTCGCAGCTACCCAATCAGTTGGAGGGACGGAGTGTGAAAGGCCAAATTCGGAACTTAGGGTTGACCGAGGTTTCAAAGCGAAATGTAAACGTCTTTGAGGTGGGGCTGACTCCGGACGAGTTTTGCACCGGTACAAGGAGCCATTGGCAAAGATGGGTGTTGGAGATGCCTCGGCGAAGGAGAAGGTCGAGCAGACAAAGGACACCTTGGGCTTACTGGATATTGATATGGTTCTCGGGCAATACAAGGTAAATTTCGAGTGCCTATCTGTCAACGGACTAAGATTCTCATCATTTTACTCATCACTTAGGTCTTCCTGTCTCAAGCTGCATTCTACTCCCCCGAGGACCGCATGCGTGCCCTTGATGCGGAGGAGCAGAAACGAAACCGCCTCCGCGATGCAGAAGCAGAAGCGGGCATCGATGTTCGCTCTATAGGCGACCCATATGCTCCCTATGCATCCCCAGGACTCCCGCCAGATGACTACGCAGATCCCTTCAACCAAGCGTCTTCCCAGGCACACGCCCCGCTCGTGGCCAACGCCTCTCCGTTCCAACGCGGTGATTTCTACGACGACGAATTCGAGGACCGTAAATCGTTCCGTTCCGACGATTTCGACAACCAGAGTCGGCTGACATCCAATCGGGAGGAGACCAACTCGAATTACGGCTCCGAGTCCTATGCGCCCTCGAGGACCATGTTCCAAAACGCTGATAAGGAAGGATTGGTTGCTAAAGAGGCTCTGGCAGGCGAGATCATGGAGAACGAAACGACCGAGGTTGTCAAGGAGACGTCGGCGCGTCGGCGCTGGGTCCTGCTCTGCTGGCTCTTAACCTGGTGGATACCGTCTATTTTCCTCAAGTGGTTCGGCCGGATGAAGCGTTCATGTTGAGCGCCATTATCTCTATGAAGGCGATTACAGCTTGCGATAGTTACACTGAGTCGGTCGATTAGTAGCTCTAACCACTGTACATGTTACTTGTAATTGGCACGAGAATTGACATAGGATAAATCCAGTTGCAGGTGCAGGGGCAGATAGCACGCGGCATGAACATTTGAATTGCAGTGCGGCGCGGTATGCCAAAGAACGAGGCGTGAATTGCTCAAGTGCGGCGCGGTATACAAAAAAAACGCGGCGCGAGACGACGAGGCGCGGCGCGCGGCGGACAGAAAACGCGGTGGGAATAAATGTGCGTTTGTAGCAGCATAGGAGCATGTGTGCTCATGAAGCAGTAGGGTGCACAAGGGCGGCGCGCATGCACACTACGGGCAGGGTGTGACATGGTGACAGTCTGCCGCTCGGCTGCTTCACCATAATTCAATCTCCGTCCAAACTTGTATGGCCAAATTTGCAATGTTCAGACTGAAACTTTGGAGGTCCGGACGTTCAGAAAAGTCAACCCCCAGATGTCCTCGGTCCTTCAATCATACTACTCGGGCCCTTGGCATGATGAAGCTGCCCTTCAGTCATACTTGGGATGACAATGCACCCCTTGGCATGACAAAGCTGCCCTGGAACACTATTTGCAACTATTTGTACCACTTGTCTTTTAAACCAAAAATTTTCGCACACTCTCTTGTTTCTTCACTCCATCCTCCCCTTTTCATTACTTACTTGGCGTTGTCTTCATCATCGTCAACAATGAGCTCGTCTAAGGACCGGGAACTCACCGACATCCAGCTTGCGACCATCACAGAGCATGCCACAACCTATGCCCTCGCACATGGCCTCGTCTCCCTCCCTCCCTCCCCTCCCCAGCATTCTCACCTCTCCTTGGTCACCCATGCGCCGATGTCGCTCCTACCTGCCCCCGTGCCACGTGCCCTCTTCAAGCAAGCACGGGACTTGCAGACTACGTATAACCAGCTGTACGCGCGCATTGCCACCGACGACAATTTTCTCAATCGGGTGATGGGTGAAGAGGGTGTTGGGAAGGCAGACAACTTCGTGAAGAGATTGTGGAAGATCTGGAAAGAGATCGAGATCGTTCAGGTGACTGGTCTGTTGCGTTGCATAAGGCCAACTCGCTCAAAAAGGCTACTAGCCCCTGCATCTCGGTCTCTTCCGCTCAGACTATCTCCTCCATACCGGCCAGAAACAGGAACCCAGTCTTAAACAGGTAGAATTTAACACGATAGCTTCCTCGTTTGGCTCGCTTTCCGAAAAGGTTGCTGCGCTGCACAGGTGCGGGGCATCGTGATACGATGTGTGAGAATTGATGAGACTTGGTTGTTTAGATATCTCTTCAACTTGACGCATTACTACGGCGTATTGCCTGGCCTCAAGCTGGATGACTTTCCCTCAAACAATACCATCTCGGGACTGGCGAACGGCCTCGCCAAAGCACACGAAGCATACCTCGCCCAAGGACACGAAGCATACAATGTGCCAGAGTAGGACAGTTTCCTACTTGCTCTGCTCCCACTCACCTCTTTATAGCACACGTATCCTGTTTGTCGTGCAGCCAAACGAGCGAAACGTCTTTGACCAACGTTGGCTCGAATATGAATTGTTGCAAAAGTACGTCTGTATTCACCGTGACCGCATATACGTGCCGCTCACGCCCACGTCCTCATCCTGCACAACCCAGACATGCCATCCGTGTCGTCCGACAAACACTCCTCGACCTCGCTACCACCGCATCTCTCTCTAAATCTTCCCGTTCCCTTCTTCTCACCATCCCCTCCAACATCGACATCGAGATATCGACGGTCTACTTCCGCGCAGGATACACCCCAACAGACTTTCCCACCGAAGCACACTGGATCGCACGTCGCACGCTTGAGGCAAGCCGTGCGATCAAGTGTCCCACTATACCCCTCCAACTGGCAGGCGGGAAAAAGGTACAGGAAGCATTGAGCCAGCCTGGCGGCGTCGAGCAGTTCTGTTTGGACAAGGATCGTGTGAAGCAGCTCCGAGAGACCTGGATGCCCATGTGGGCACTCGATTCAGAGGACCCCCACCCTCCATTTGTGGATGATGAGAGGAAACTGGGGGAACCCCTCGGGGTGTCCCTTGCCCGTCGTTATGCCGATGAACTGGTGCTCAAACCACAACGTGAAGGTGGTGGGAATAATGTCTACAAGGAAGCCATTCATGCGCATCTAGAGGTACTTTCCCCAGAGGAACGTAGTGCGTGGATTGCAATGGCGTTGATCGTACCCCCGGTTGGGGTCAAATCTTATCTCGTGCGTGCCTTGTCCGGTACGAGTGTAACGGGAAAGAAAGAGGATGAAGAGCCAGCAAAGTTGGTCGGGGTAGAGACTAAATCTGAATTGGGCATATTTGGCTGGGCACTGTTTGAAAAGAATGAGAAAGAGGGATTCAAGTGCACGGAGTCTGGTGACGTGGGGTGGTTGATGAGAACGAAAGAGGTGGAGAGTAATGAGGGTGGGGTGGCAGCTGGGGTTTCTGTATTGGATTCGGTGGTACTGGTCAATTGAGTCTCCTTGTCATCTATGTGTTTTTGTTCACTGGATAGTAATTATAACTAGATGAGAAGACAAATATCAGCAGAAACCCTGTCGATAATGTTTGCTAGATTCTTGAATGTTGTGCAGTAGTTTAGTAACCATGCTATCAAATCGGGTCTTCTTATGGTAAGAAACTGCCATGGGTGGACCGTCGGACAGCAGCTCATCAGACATCTCCTGTTCGACGAAAAAGACCTTTCATCCTGCGCTGCGGACCACATTGACACCCCTCCTACGTCTAGCCACGATAGGGATTATTCAGCTCAGATATGGTACACCATGGTGTTCGACAGTCGTTCGATCGGTCCCACGCCTGCAAAGGAGGTACATAGTCTCGACTTTCTGCAAAATGAACTTCCGTGATCGGTTGCAACCATCGTCCCACCTCCTCGATTTCTCCCGTCCAGTTAGTAGCCCACGGATGGATGCCAGGAATTTCAGAAAACGGCTGAGCAGTTGCGCCAACGCCGATTGCCTGAGTGTCGATGCAGATATCGAACTAAGCGGAACCTCTGAGGGGCCTGACTCCGCCCCGAGGCCTGAATGTTGAACGTAGCTGGCAGGTTGACATGCGGCAAAGCACTGTAGCGTACCTTTGTCCCGGCTGTATACATTGCCGGATCGTCTTTTGCTCGTATTGCAAGAAAGCCGTGCGTCCATCCTCTGGCCCCCGTGCCCATAACCAGTCATCCGCCAAATGTACGCAGTGCGGAAAATTGAGGGTCAATTCCGACGAAGAAAGGATATCTTTGACGAGGCCGAAGTCCCGGCGTACCTGGTTGGACCAAAACAAAAGTATGTACTATGCCCTTCATGACCTTGTCCCTCACCCCAGCACGCGATTCCAGGTTTCCTCCGAGATCGCAAGGAATTACCTCCGGCTGACGTTTACCCTTCCAAGGCAGCGGAGGAGGGTCGTACTTTACGGGGAGGTCGTCACCACTAGCATGTAAATTGGGATGAGCCGTATGCGTGAAACAAAACATTTGGTGTAATGATATGTTGTAACGTTCCTCACAAGAGCGACCCAACGAACGGGACAAATGCAACGACGGCCACAGTTCCCTTCCAGAATAATGATGGCCACAAGCCTGCAGCACCGCTTGTGCCACTCGTGCTACTAGTCGAAGCGACGAGCGGGGGGCACTGAGGGGCGACAAGCAACTGGCCATAGTTTGCTGCAACCCACAACAGAACACCGTTCGTCCAGCCAAAACCCGCTTGGACGGTATATTCACCACCATACCCCGAGGAATCGACATTGAGATTGGAAAACTTTTCATACATCTTGAATCGGATAGCAAGTGAGAGTCTAGAAAATACAGAGCAATGCGGAAATGACAACGTACGTTTCCAGTATTGTTGACACTGTCAGTCAAGTTGAGTTGTGAAGCGGGTAACTGGGGTAGCATGCCCGGAATAGACCCTCCAGTAGCATACCTACAGACGGTATAATAAGCCGACAAGTAAAGGATACGGAGTGCGCTCACCAGCTACACAAGACGCTCGTAATGTACCTGTTTGCCATCTCACGCTTGAGGGTTGCCGCCCAGCCCTCGCCGGCTGTGGCGTTTCCACCGTTCACGACAGTTCCGTTCAACTGGTTGACATCCGCACCCGGTCCCGTTGCTGTGATGTTTACACTTGTCTGACCGTCATGGTACGGTTGTCCGGGGAGTTGAGCCTCTGTGAAATTGAGCTGACCAGCAGGGATGAGGCCGTACGTCGACTGCCCTGAGCCGGGCGTAGGGAGAGCATTTGTTGTAATGTTGGAGGGTAACGCCTCCAGAGCGGAGATGATGATGTGCTGGTGAGGAGGCCAGGCATTTGGTGCATCCCTTAGGGAACATGTCAGAGGTGATCTCAGAATGTCAGGAGCGACTACCGCTTACCATTGTAACCCCGTCCAGTCCACGAAGGTAACAGGAAATGTACCATTGTACTTGTTCATGACCATATTCACGGCGGAGAAGTAACCGAACGCGTTCGCCTGAGAAGCGAGGACCTCGTCGGGGATGATATCGTTCCATACGGGGTAGAAAGTCGCGGCGGTGAAGATGGAGTTGCGTGAGTTTGAAGTAAGGTTGAAATCATAGAATGCAAGCTTCGAAGGGTCCCACATGAGGTCCAAGATCCCAGCACGGACCCCAGCGGCAACCTGGAGGTGGTTAGCAGTAGCTGTGGTGTTCGAGTCTCCGTAAAGATTGGCTAGAAGGACATGGGCCTTGTCTAAAACACGTTAGTCGTTCATTGCGAAGACGGCCAGTCAGATTACCCACAAAGGATACTGTTCAGACAAATGGGGATGTTGTTCTTGACGTTCAGTGTACGGAGACCGGGATTTCCAAGTTGCGGGACGAGCTGGAACCGGGAACTGTAGTCCCAACCAGACTCTGCTCCGGTGGCGAGCTCGCTATATAACTCGGCAGCTTGTGAATCTGTCAGAGGCGTTGATAGCGTGGGGTCATGAACGGTCATGTAATCGTCGATGTACGACTCTGGGCGTGGCGCGCTGTTATTAACCGCGTAGTGGGCCATGGAATAGGTCTGGCCAGTATATGGGCTCGTCACCTGGATTGTCCGTTGGGTAGACCACCACTCAAGTTCCGCCTAAGGCATCTCAGTTAGCAGAGCGAGACCAACAAAACAAAGCACGTACCTCAGCACTTGGCAGCCCACGTTGAAGAATCGACGTGTCACCTGTAGTAGTGACGTAATCCGAAAGCATCTTGGCCCACATCAGATTCGGTCTACAACAATCGAATACTCGAAACTTACGTGGACGAATAATGGGGGCTGGGAACGATTCAAATCTACGAATGTAAACCTACGAAGAATGATGTGATAAGGTGAGCATATGCTTACAATAAGTACGACCGCCGTTAGGAATGAACCCGAAATTAAGTATCTCGTCCATAAAATTCTGCAATGTTGCGTTGACGGTACCATAAAGTTCGGATTCCAGCAAGCCTTGGATGATCCAGTAGCTGTCCCAATAATCTACGAGGAACACGTTAGCCTTCGATCAAATAACCACCGAGAAATGCCAAACATTGTTCTCGGAAGCGCCCACCGGGGACGACGAAAGTGTGGTTCAGCGGGATAAAGGTGCCCTCGCACGCTCCGCCGGGGTATATGCTACAAAGAGCAGAATGGTTAACCGTTCTAGCAAGTTGAGTCCAGTATCCGTTGACGATCTGGGTAAACGCCTGAAGCAAAGGGTCGGTGACGTTCCCCAAGAATGACGGGGTTGCAGTAAAACCGGGTAACGCAGCATCCTGGAGTTCGAGGCCCTCCCCAAGGAAGTCTTGGTCCATGAAAGTGACAATGTCGCCCTCGGTTACATTTGAGAGATTGAATGCAGCAAAGTCTGCGAGGACTTGCTGAGAGGATTTGCTCGTGGGTTTGTCGACTATTGTCTTGGCATCGGAGTACGGCTGTGCGAGATTCACAGTTTGCAGCAGCTACGTCGTTATAATCAGCGATCAATCACGACTTTCGACAGCAAACGACAGATTCACTGAGCCTGGACAAAATATTTGACCAATGCACCATGGCTGGACGGGGGGCAAGGCTGCCTGAGAAGGAACCAAGGCACTGAGAGGGGCCGTAGGGCTAGCTATCGAGGTCGAAATGGTCAGAGTGGGCAATCCCGTGGTTGTCGCTACCTGGGGTGCAGCATGGGCATAATGGACCAACCCGAAGAGGGCGGCGAGCTTCAAGGATGTAATAAACAAAAAGTCTCGGGGCATCAAGAAGTGATCTGAAAAGGCCGCAGTGTGTCCGTGGAGAGACTGGCAACGTTAAGAACCTCCCGTCGAGCAGACAAGAGCGAGTTCTTATAAGCCTGGGTCCACACCGCTGGGACGATTTATCCCTGAAATTTTTGAAACCCGGACCATCGGGTGCGTCACGGTATCAAAACGGGATAGTTCCTACCAACCAGGAAGGTATAGTTTAGTTGACCACACCCAATCTAAATATATAATCTGCTGCGCTTGGCGCAAGACAGGCACTCAAGTCTACACAGTTGGACAATGGCCGCTCATGCTGCACTGGCAATAATAATCTTTGTACGAAATATTCTCGTAGATCTATCGTACGACGCTCGATATTAAATCAAGGACGACCAAAAGGTGGAGCGTGTATATCTATATCAATACTGTTTGGAGTACACCCCAGAACATACCATGGTTCCCAGCGTAACAACACAATGTGCGAAAGCTGTCGTGCATTGTGGCCTGTTTCTTGCACGGGTGAAAGCGCGAATGGCAGAGGAGACTGCCAAATGGCTGTCTGGATTGACATTCCGATATGTAATAGATTCCCTTGAAGCAATGGACAACTGAGGCACTCGCCGTGTGTCGTGTTCCGCGAGACACCTCCGAAAGCCAGACAGACTAGAGTTAGCTGGGATCAACATCCACGTTCTAACGAGACTGCCTCGCTGTATCAAAGTTAGGCAGTCCCACCCAAGTGAGAGTGGTAGTCCGAGATCAGAGGTTGAGTCAAGTGATGGCATGAGCGCAAACCCTCGCCCCGTAGGGTTACCATAGGTTGTACTGGTCGACGGGAAATGCATGCCATGCTCACCTGGTCAGCGACCGGAGCACGGTGACAAAACCACCGTCGGATGTCCCAAACCCATCGTTGTATATGTCTCGTTGAGAAACAGCTGAACCCAAAGAATATCGTCTCAGTGTGGCGCTGCCAAGGTCAATAAGCTCAAAGGGAGCGAAAGATATGACCACTCAACATTGCAAATTCACGATCTCAAATGCCGATGTGTTCACATTGAACGCGTCACAGACTCCACTTTGCGTGCAAGAGAGTATCATTTTTGTAGGAGATGCAATGGTGTACTTACGAATGGTATGCCCTACGCTCACGTCTTCTCTTTCGACTGAAAGTGGATCAAGAGAGAAAAAAGTGCTACCCGCACCCCGAACTCGTACATCTTAGTCAAGCATCGTGTTAATGCTACAACGCACCTGCCCCCTTGTCACGAGTAAAGCAAAGGTATCGGTGCGTGGGGTCCAACACGTTCAATTGCCCAAGCCTTCCCAATACTCCTAATCGACCATAATGCGTTCCGTTAGGAGACCCTCGCCATACGCCATGCTTTCGAAGATGACTTGTCTCCAGACGTTGACAGCAAATTCTTCAGCTTCCTCTTCTAAAACCTGTGCAAGGACCTAATCAATAGGGCTATTTCTTAATAAATACCGAACTCGTACAGGTTCCAGGCCATCAACGAGCTTCTGGGGACTCTTGTGGTCCTTGAGGTGTTCCAGGACGAACATAATCAGGTCATCGTCCTCTAGTTCGCCGAGATATTTGACCATGAGGCGTTTAACCAGTGGCTCGAACTTTCGGTCAACCATGCTCTAACGGAAGGGTCAGCAAACTCACATAGAAGAAAATCAGAGCTTACATCGTTGAGGCCATCCCACCTGACCTTTGCCTTGAACAACGTCTCCTTGTCGTGGGGAACAGACTCCTTGATTGTCTGCAGCCGCTCCTTCGCCTTCTCGCCCTCTGCAGCGCTGAAATCAAGTTTGACCAACGGCACCTTCCGTTTCTTGATATCCTCCTCCTCCTCTTCCTCTTGTCCGAAGACGGCGGCCTTGGAATCCTTTGGCACAGCTTCAGCTTTCACCGGCACGGGTGCAATCGACATGTTGAGTTTGACTGGTGCGCCATCGTCAAGAAGCATTCCAGCTTTACGCTGCTCTTCAGCAAGAGCTTGCATGTCTTCCATCTGACGAGCAAGGAATTTCTCTGATTCGATACGGAGGTTCTCAGCTTCCCGCTCCTCATAAGCGCGTGACTCGGCATCCGCCGCTTCTTCGGCTGCCACTCTGCGTGCACGAGATTGTCGCCAGCGCGCGCTAGCAATGTCACTACATTAACAGAATACAACGACGAAGATCAGGTCAACACACCGGTCAACATAGAACAACTCATCACTCTCGTCGTCGTCCCAGACATCAAGCCGGGCTTGCATTTCTACGCGATCCCGTTCTTCGGCTTCCTTGATGGCATTTTGACGCGCAATTGACCGTTCTAGCCCAGCTATGCGAGCTCGTTCTCGAGGTTCATAGCGGCGTTCCCTCTGCGATATTTATAGGGACATGCTCAGCCTCACAACACGAACCCCCGGTCGAATGAAATACTCACGTCCTTGAAGGAAACCTCCTCGTCTCGCCTTCTGGCATCCTTCCGGTCCCGCTCCATTTCCTCGTCAGACTTTGGGCCCTTACTCCGTTCATCCAATGATCCCGTCGCAGCGCCCGCATCCTCAGCCTTCACAAAGCCGACGGGCTTGCTGTAACTTTGCGGACCCTTCCCCTGTGTCTGTTGACCCTTTCCAGGCGTCGATTGAGATGGCTGCTGCGACTGTGGCTTACCCCACTTTGGTCCACTGGGTACCGTAGTCAAGAGGTTCGGTATACTCTCGCGAACTTCTCGTACTTTCTCTCGCTCACGCTTCGCGGCTCGCTCGCGAAACTGTGCAATCTCGGAGATGACGAGGCCGCGTTGGGTTTCTGGAAGATCAGCTTCCTGAAGATCGTGGAGATGAGGGGGTATGACGTATTTCTCTTTGTCGAGAAGGCCGTTGTTAGCTGCGTCTTGA
This sequence comes from Hortiboletus flavorubellus, assembly GCA_038093115.1. Lineage (NCBI taxonomy): Eukaryota > Fungi > Basidiomycota > Agaricomycetes > Boletales > Boletaceae > Hortiboletus > Hortiboletus flavorubellus. Next base: position 13,478 of record JBBPRR010000194.1, read on the forward strand.
GAAGTACGATTAATCTCTTCGACAAGTCCGTTGACCTTGGCTTTAGCTTGCTGCGTCATCGCCTCGTCCGTCTGTTTGCATGCGAATAGTGAGAATACGGATACGACAAGGAAAGAATGAGGCTCACGTCTGTCTTCATTTTTTGCGCGGAGTAGGCATCCAAAAACAGTTTCGTCTTTTCATCGGCTTTGATCTGGTAAAATGTATACGACGTAGGCGTGAAACGACCAGCCCGATAGCAATGGGACGCACCAGAAGCTTCTTGTTCGCGCACCCGTCCTCGAGCGCCGGTAGCTCGATGCCCTGGAGGAGCGTCAAACATCTGATTGCAGAGTCTGGATCCTCGTACTCTGCAAACCCAAACCCTTGCGGTTTGTTTGCAGGCGTGATGAGTCGTTTGAAAGACTTGACGGGACCACACGCCTGAACGATTCAGACGTGAGCCACCACCATCGGACGGAAGCGATACGGCACTCACGGAGAGCATCTGATTAAGAAAGCCATCGGTGATCCCGCCAGATATCGAGCCAACAAACAGAGTTGTCTGTTTCTGAGGGGGCATAAAAGGTTGATGCATCATTTGTTGCTGCTGTGCGAGAGCCGATATTGAGGGGCCCTGGCCATACGATGGCAAAGGTGGACGCAGACCAAGTCCTAACCGGTTCGGCGCGGGTTGCATATTTGACTTGAATTATGTGTTTTTGGCGTGTTTGATGTGCGACTGGCGCAGATTCTGAACTCGATAAATGTAGAACGGAACAGCGACGGATGAAGCTGACAGTGGGATATACAGCTCAACGCTGGTTTGAAAGAAGGGAGTCAGAGCGACAGGGATGCTGGTCGAAGTCAAGGTCAGAAGGCCAAACTCCATACGATCAGCATTTGTGGCAATTTTCCCACAGCCCAGGCGAATGGTCCTCTTCTTCACGTCGTCCGGTAAGTGGACAGCAGTGCACGACTGACGTCCTCTGACACCATTTCAGCGGTGAAACCACCGGCAACGATCTACATGGGAAAGGACAAGGTCGAAAGTATGTGTCGGGCCGTCCTGCACACGGGACCGACACTCACTCGCACAGATCAGACGAGGATCTGATCAAATATGCATGGCCTCAGGATGTGTGGTTCCACGTCGACAAACTCTCTTCTGCTCACGTATATCTCCGCATGCCCGAGGGCATGACTTGGGAGGCGATACCACAGACCCTCTTGACGGACTGCGCTCAGCTCGTAAAGGCAAACTCGATCGAGGGTAAGCGAGCGCTCGCATGATCACTTTCTCGTTTCTTAACCCGCGAAGGAAATAAGAAGGACGATCTGACTATCATATACACACCTGCCGACAACCTCAAGGTACGAATGATCTGCGGAATGACCAACGGATCATGGTGACATAGTTCGTGCGCAAGAAACAAGGTGACATGGCCGTTGGCCAAGTCTCCTTCCATAGCGACAAACGGGTACGCCTGCCAGAGTTCACTGCGCGCGCTTAATCTTAGAAATTTGATCTAGGTGAAGAGAAGTGCGTTCATCCCCATCTCCGCGCACCATCCAAGTCATTAAGGACCTGCTCTAGTCCACGTTCCCAAGCGAGAAAACCCCATTGTCAATCGCCTCAACAAAACCAAAGTCGAAAAAGTAGTTGATCACGAGCAGGAGAAGATCGACCGCGTCAAGAAGGAGAATGCTGAGAAGCGTGCGGTCGCCACCCAAAAAGTGAGCATTCCTTTCCACGCTTGTCTTTCGAGACCCACCATTTTTTTCTAGAAAAAGGAAGAGGCTGAACTCGCGAAGCAGAGGGAAGAAGAAAAGGCTGCACGATCGTATGATTTGCTATTCAACGTCGAGGAAGACCCAGATGCTCCAAAACTAACTGGCAAGGCGATCGAGGAGGATTTTATGTAGTGCACTCTTGGATTCTTTTTTGTACTTATCGTGCTTGTTGACCTGTTTTGTCGATGTAATCGCCCCTTGTAACTTGAAACCACGGGTCCGCCAGCTAACCACTCTCCGACCAAGGGGCTGTGGTTCCGATTTACCTGGTCGAACGCCAACATGAGCATCCGCTTCGCTGCTGTCCCACATGCTCAAGGCGACGCGGACGATCGTGCAACGTTGTCAAACTCTGATTCTGAAGATTATACAGAGGAAGACAACAACTTCGAAGACTGGATCTCTGATCAAGGACAACTTCAAGCCTGTCGATCGCTCTTTGAGGACAAAACGTTCGCCACAGCAGCAGAATCCTTGACGCACGATAGATCCACACATGGATTTGACCTGGATGCCGTGAGCAAACAATGGAGTGCGTCTTTTTTGCCAGCGTGTTCGTCTCAGGCTGCTTATTGAAGCCGACATCCAGAGCTAGACCTTCATCGCCGGATACGATTGATCAATTTCATCCGAAAGCATGTAAGCTCGACGATGCTCTTTGCGTTAAAGATGATCATGCTGTTCTTGCGTAGAAATTGACCCCTGCGGATGTTGTTAATCTAACAGGCGCTGAATCGTTCTTCACATCCGATGACTATCTCATTCCCGTCATCGAAGATGACCCCCTGCTTCGTAGGTTTCGTTCTTCTTCGTTGTAATCGTCGTCGCATTATTCCCGTCCAGAACTTGACTTTGACGACGACTGGACCGACTCGGACGAGGAAGGGAATGGGCCTTCTGCCGAACGTGCTTCCGGCCCACCCCCAGACCTCCCCAGCGCCCTCAGACGCATTCAAATTCTTGAAAAGAAGCTATCTCAGACACAAACCGACTTGTCGGACTACCGAAGACTCGTCACCCAAAATTTGGACATCTCCAGCATCGCTGAGATCATAAATGACCCTGGTCCATTGACCGACTCGGACGGGGCTCCCCGGGATGACGACTCACATTACTTCCAGGGATATGCATACAACGGTGTGCTTCATTTTGTTGTAGAGGGAACGATGGTGCTCACATCGTATGACTCACATCCAGATATTCACGCCATCATGATACAGGACAAAGTCCGAACGTCTTCATATGCCTCATTTATCCTTACAAACCCCATTTTGTTTCGTGACGCCATCGTCCTCGATGTCGGGTGCGGGACTGGCGTTCTTTCTCTATTTGCGGCGAAATCCGGCGCGAAACATGTCTATGCTATCGATGCGAGCCCTATCGCTGAAAAAGCCGAAAAAATTGTCCACGAAAATGGGTTGCAGAACGTTATTACGTAGGTTTCCCGTGTCAAACTCCTGTCACCGCGTTGTCCTTACCCTGTTGGAAACCTAGCGTGATACGTGGAAAAGTGGAAGAAATCAATCTTCCTGATGACGTTGATCACGTCGACATCATCATATCCGAATGGATGGGCTATGCACTACTCTACGAATCGATGCTTGATTCCGTTCTGTATGCACGTGACAGATTCCTCCGTCCGAATCAAGGTGTCATGGCACCAAGTCAATGCAGGATGATGTTGGCGCTCTGCGAGGGCAGCGCAGTAGTGAAAGATAGGGTGGATTTCTGGAATGACATATATGGTACGCCTTTCCTCAATCATGCATCCTCTTGCCATTGAACAGCCTGCGACCGCGATCAGGGTTCGACCTTTCCGAAATGGCACACAGCGTCTACAATGACGCCATCGTTGACGTGGTCAGCCCGGAATCGGTTGTTAGCGAGCCGTACCTGCTCAAAGTAAAATTCCTCTCGATCCCCTTTTCTCGCGTTCACGATCCATTCCTCAGGACCTCCACCTCCAAACCATCACGTCCCGTCAACTCGAATTTACCTCCCCGTTTTCGCTCACCTCGACCTCGTCCATGCGCACCAAAATACACGCGCTTGTGCTCTACTTTGACACGTTCTTCACGACTACCGGCGAGCCACTCTCTCCAGACGTCCCCGTGCGGCTCATCAAAGATGGTGACGTCACCCTCGCGGAGGTATGGCCGATCGCGGGCAAACCACCACCGAAGCGGAGGGCCAGCGTGAGCCCGGGTCTGAAAGAACGCGAAGAAAAGCGCGTCATCAGTTTCAGCACGGGACCGATGAGTCAACCGACACACTGGATGCAAACCGTCTTCCTGCTCAAGGACCCGATTTGTGCTGAGGAAGGTGGGCGTTTTCTTTCCTTGCCCCTTTCTTGTTTTTTTTTTCTCCCGCTGACACGCTTTTGGTCGTGTAGGTACGATCGTCTCTGGCACGTTTTATTGCAAGAAGAGCGCGTCTAACTCGAGGGAACTCGATGTCGAGATTCATTATTCGGTCAGGAAGTGCGCAGATGCGCCAGCGAGCGAGGTGACCGTCCAGATGTACAAGGTTCACTAAATTATGCCGTGTCCCTGTGTACCATGTACAACCATCGACCAAACATATGAACGTGCTGGGAATCTCGCGACCCGCAGCATTGAATCTACAGTGAGCATGGAATGAAGGAAAAACAGAGTCAGTATACACACTGATCTCCATAGTACCTTCTCTGCAAACCCGTAGGTACTAAACCATTCACCGCGGCTGTGTGAGCAAAGCGAGTAATATTGCAACTAGTTAGTGTTTGACACGTAGGATTACATGCGGTATGTATCGATTATGTGCGCGAACGAGTCCATGCATAAAAACAAGAGTCCCCACAGTTAACCCACAAGAACGAAACGAGAGCGGATAGCAACATGTATATGGAGAGCGCGACAACACGATCGCATCTAGACCTTTTTCAAAACGTCCGATCCGCATCGTTACAAGGGGCACTGACAGACTCGCGTGACGATGTGAGTGTGTGCGAGGACCGCAAGGAAGAGACGGTCTGTTGACTGTGTCGTAACGGCATGACGCTATCGTAACTCAGCCGAGCGTGATGCAGCTCCAAATCAATGATGCTCCCGCGCGCTGCCGTCCCTATCCCAGCCATCCCCACGGAAGGCACCCCAAATTCTGCCAGGTCGCTCGTTGGAGAGTCATCCCTATCGTGCGCCATGAGCAGCGCATCCGTGAGCTCGGGCGATGCATAGGCAGAACCGAGATCGAGGTCGGTGAGGTCGGGCGGGCGGATATAGGACGAATGAGGTGATACTGCCTCCCCTGCCTCGGTGCCGATGATGGTGTCGCGCCAGGTGCCAGCATGAGGGTCCCAAGGATCACATATTTCCAACTCGGCGGAAGAGTAGCCCCGCTTGGATTTCTTCATGCCGAACTCGGGACTGTAATCGTCCTCGTGTGCGTACTTGTCCTTGTGCGGGAAGGAGTGGTGCACGAGTGTGCTCTGGTCGGCGCTCGACCGCGAACTGCTTCGTGTCCTTTGGTACGCTCCGTATCCCACTCCTTGATCCGATCCGTCCACGACTTTTTTAACAGGAGAGTGGCCCCCCCATCGTCTCCGTGCAAAGAAGCATCGCAAAGCGAAAAACGCTAAACATAGCGCAAAGAAGCTGACCAGGCCGATAAGAATCTTCACGCCGACCGAAAGCTGTGATGTGTCGCCCTGGGGAGTTGAACTTTGTTGAGAGCCATTCCCCAAGGGCTGTTTTAACACGCGGACGTGATCAAACTCCTCCATGGCTTGAGAGGCATTCGTTAGACCGAGTAAGCCGAGCATTGGGTGCGTCCCAAATTGAAACGGGCTGTTGAAATTTCCGGTGGCATCTGGTTGTTCGTATGCCATGACAGTGTAGACATTCCGCATGAAGGGAACTCCGAGGACCATATCACCTATATCGGAGTTCGCCGCGAGCCCAGAAGGATTAGTCTGTATGAGACCTGTGCAATACTGCGAGTCAGATTGTCCAGCAGGCTCCGTGGTTAGGTCGAGCGGATGGAGCGAAAGCTCGTTTTGACCATCTAGGGTGATGGTCATGTTGAGTGGAGTCGCACACGGGACATAATCTGCAAGTAGGCGTGAGAATAATTGTCAGGCTGTGCAACAAGAATGCCGCACAATTTCCATCTGGAGCAGGGTCGATCCCCAGTGCTCCATAGATTCCGTTGGCCAGCGCGGGTGTTGTAACTATCAAAGGTACACCTGAATCCAGGAGAGCGGTTGGTTCGGACATGCCAGATAGCGACTGGAGTGCAACAGGAAACGCTTGACCATTGACATAGACCGTAATCGCACGAACGGTGGTCTTCCAGAAAAGCGCACCGACGCTCTCACCGACAAGGGATGAATAACGAATGTGTGAAGGATCTGGGACAATTTCAGGAGGGTGGCGACCAATGCCGAGAAGGGAAGGTATTTGGCTGGATCCGGGACGTGCAAGAGTAAGCGAGAAGAAGGGTTGAGAAGGCGCATTGGTAGTGAGGGAGAAGAGATTGGAGGAAATGGCAGCTCCATCCGGAGCGTCCCCCGTGCTCGCAGGTAAGCTTTGTTGGATCAAGGAATTCGAGGGGAGGGCGAGACCGAGAATGCCATCAAAGTTATATGACAGTGGTTCGTTGTTGACAGACGTTGCTGCAGCTATTGGATTGTGAACGGAATGGTTGGAGGAAGCACGACGAACGGGCTGACCTAGTGCTTGATTTGGGATGATGTAGCCTCCAATCTGCACTTGGTCCCATACAATGGGGCCACTGACAGTACCGGAAAGGTATTGCAACGTGAATGCGACGCCTGTTGGCTGTGAGGAACTCGGATCATATAAATGCCCACTTGTTGCTGAGCATGAGGCTGATGAACATGATTTGGATGCAATCCACTGGGAAACTAGGATCAAGAAGAGTGTGAGCACATAGGATGACATGTCTCACTAGATCGGAAGAGCCTGTGTCAACCTGCAGTGAGAGGCTTTGTTGAGAAGATCCCACCTGCACTGGGACAGTGTACGCTCTGCGAATCAAAGGGTGGAGTGAGTACCGTGTGTTGTTTTCATGAAGGAGGGAGAAGAACAGATGGTCATGGACGAGTATCGTGGTTTGGGAATAGTCCATGTTGCGAAAATGTTAATTTGGACGTACACGGCATAGTAACTCGTCGAAACCATGTCCAGGTTGAGCACAATCCCAGAGCCTCCACCATTTCCTTCGGCCGGTGATGCTCGCTCCTCGATTTTCCCCCTGGAGGGGGCGTCAAGAAGGATTGACATCGTCATATGGAGCTTGAGAAAGCGGAAGGAACGGAGGACCCTTGGCAGTCACAAGAGAGTCTAGCGCCGGACCCAGGGATATGGTAGGTAGGTGAATGGAGTGGTAGCACCGTGTGTGCGATTCAGGCAACGTTGTCAACTCTGAACGACAGACAGCTCATTGAAGGTGAGCGGGAAAAAAGCCCAGCGGGGGGAAACGAGTGTGAGGGCTGAAGAAGGAAAAAGAAACAGGCGACAGAAAGGAGGCGCTCACTAAAAGCCGCTGTCAGCATTCAAGGAACCACCCCATCGTTTACCTGGTCGCTTTCCCTGTGGGTTGACGTTAGTTTAGCTAAACGCTGTGAGCACGGCGTCGTCCAATCGGGTCGTCCCGTGAAATGTTTCTCAGTGGGCCCTTGGCAGTGATTGAGCCCTCTGGATCGATCCCAACTTGATCTCTCAGGCTCAGGAGACAGCCAAGACGCACTCCTTACCTGCATCCGTGCGTCCCAAGCAAGGCAGCTTTGGCAAGGCTCAGGGTCGTTTATTCAGACATCCACTCAAGCGCACGGTGTCGAACCGATTGTTCTCCATGGCTAGACAATCCAGAACCCGCCATTCCAACGACAATGGCAGAAGCAACACAGCCAAGCCTCCACTGACTCACTGCAAGTATCACCTGTCTCTGCTACTGCTACTGTCTCTTGCTGACCAGAATCGCGTTGAAAGTCATATCGCTTCCGATTGTCAGTTTCCGGTCCTTGCCGTTGTCATCGCCGTCGAAGCAGCCGCTGACCACCTTCAGGGTCATCACACATCACTTCAAACATCCGTGTCTTCCTTCACGAACGGGCTGTTGGGAACGACGCCAGCGCTGCCCGGACTCGATCGGACAATAGTGATTCCTCCGCGTCGACTACATCTGACGCTGGGCGTGATGTCGCTCGAAAGCTCCGAAGATTCCAACATCGCTTTCGATGGCCAAGCAACCAGTCCGAGGAAGACCCTCTCGGAAGCGCTTTCACTATTGTCCTCACTTCGGCCACAACTATTAGAGCTGCTATGCGGCGCTCGTCTTAAAGTCCCCCTTCACATGATGGGCATCATGCCACCAGACCGTGGGGATCCACACAAGGCACATGTCCTTTGGCTTGGACCCCCGCACGAGAACGAGGACGCACAACGGCTACACAAAGTCGGTGGTGAATAAGAGTGTTACAGGAGCTTCTCTTGTTTCACTGACGACTTGCCAGAGATGGTGAACAAGACATTTATAGAAGCGGGATTCATTTCGGACCGCCGCCCCCTCAAGGTTTGTTCTTCGTTCTGTTGCTTTCTCGCGGTAAATGAGAGAGCGCTTTCCACCAGCTACACTGCACGATCCTCAATACAACCTACCGCCGGCCTAGGGCGAGGGGGCCACGCCACCCTTTTTCGTATATGTCTCTGCTCGGGTCTCCTGCTGCGGAGGCTGTCCTGTCGGAACCACGACAAGTGCCTGACGCGCGCCAGCCTGTCAGGGTAGATTTCGGCACATGGCATGTGGACGAAATCCAGATATGTAAAATGGGTAGCTACGGGCCCGAGGGTGAGTATGAAAGCTGTGGGGGGGTTCACCTCAGCAGGCCCACGGCCGCATGAGGAACAGGTATTATTCGCATGTAACTACATAGTCAGAGGCTGTACGGCATGGGCGGGCACAGGTGTGGCACCGTGGCGAATTCAAAGAGCGATTCAAAGACCGCCTTGTATCATCGTGCGACTTCTTGTCTCGCTCAACACCTTCACCTCCAACAGCGCCCGCTCTGCGAACAAAGTCCTACTTTCTACGTTCACATAATGTCTGAAATCAGGAGAAAGCTTGTCATCGTTGGTGATGGTGCTTGTGGCAAGGTCTCTCCCTTCTCCAGTCGTACCCAGCATGCGTTCTGATTTCCGCACTAGACCTGTTTGTTGATAGTTTTCTCGAAAGGAACGTTCCCTGAGGTATTCTCCCGCTCTTTCCTTTCCTTGCTCGTATTCTGACCTTGCTCATCTTTCCCAGGTTTATGTTCCCACCGTGTTTGAGAACTACGTGGCGGATGTTGAAGTTGACGGCAAGCACGTCGAGTTGGCGCTATGGGATACTGCTGGTCAAGAAGACTATGACCGGCTCCGGCCTCTCAGCTACCCCGACTCTCATGTCATTCTAATTTGCTTTGCCGTCGACTCTCCAGACTCGCTGGATAACGTACAGGAGAAGGTTTGTCGCCTCTCCTGAGTCACCCCCTTTTCGTCCGTTCTAAAAGCACCTCCTATTCTAGTGGATCTCTGAGGTTATGCACTTTTGCGCTGGTTTGCCTATCATCCTTGTCGGTTGCAAGAAGGACCTTCGACGTGACCCAAGGGTAGTCGAGGAACTCAGGAAGACAAGCCAGCGTCCTGTCACTCCCGAGGAGGTGGGTTACTTCCGTCCAAGTTTATCTTACTTTTATTTATCTGGTGATTTGTCTAGGGTATGGCTGTGGCCAACAAGATTGGGGCGAAGCACTACCTCGAGTGCTCGGCACGAACAGGAGAGGGTGTTCGCGAGGTCTTCCAGTACGCTACTCGGGCTGCCCTTCTTAGCCGGCCCAAGAACAGCAAGAAACACGGCTGCGTGGTCTTGTAGACTATTCACGGGACGACCCTTCATTGTATCCTAAACGCTGATGTCGTTTCGCCTCCCCCTCGCTACCTGTCTCCTCTATCTCCCTCTGTCCAGAGTCCATACCCTTCACGACCAGTGTTCTGCAATCTTCATGATCTGACCTCTTTTATTTCATGGCTGTGATTTCCGTCTGTTTCGTTTGCTCGTTCGTCAATGAGCCTGCTTGAAACGCTTGAGCCCTTTACATATGGGTGCTACTTTTGAGTTGTTTGCCCGTTGCCATCGCGTTGCGGTGCAAGTAATCCGCAGCAACCATTTCATCCCGTGTGCGTGAACGTATGTCTTCCTCTTGTATCATATCTGGTCACGAAATGCAATTTGATCACGAGCGTCAAGTCTCGAAGGACTAAGTTTTCCATACGCGGCTGACTTCCAACCTGGATTGCACTTGCCAGGATCGGTTATCACCATGAAACCAGAAACGGTCATTGTCCTCCAAAGTCCGTGTTTCGGTCTTGGTAGGTCCGGCCAAGCGGGATTCCAGGCCAGTTGATTCCTTGCGGTGTCGCTGAGATTCAGAATCACGACCTCCTCGGATATGGTGACTGCGCACGGCGATAGTCTCTGTCTTGCACTAATTCGCTTCGAATATACACAGATATCCATGCCAATACGGGCAGGAGCTGCAAAGTTTGCTCTTCTGTCACATAGCAACGGTGACCAATCTGCACACGCACGCATGTATTCCCCGCCCGTGATGGCAACCACGGAAGGCAGGGTTCGCCGAAGCGACTTTGCACAGCTTCACCATGCTCGTTGCCTTCTCGCGCGGTGGGCGTTAATAATGCGGGTCCTCAGATTCCAAGGACCCACAGGCAAGGAGGAAGACGGGAACGACAAGTACAGGTAGGGTGTCGATGAATTTGTTGGCTCGGCTTGGTGCCAGTGTGTCGCTCTTTTACCTTCGAGCGAGCTCTTGCCGATGAGTCTCGGGACCACGGCTAGTGCGCATGTTCCCGTACACTTGTCCAGACTCTTCATGCTTCCACCTATACATAGGCATTGCTTGTGTTACGGACGACGCGCGTTCAGTTTCGCGCGCTGACCGTTTCCCGCACATTACTCATTCAAAGATTTCTGCTGGCACATGCGCTCCGTTCCTGCCGGAATTCGGGATCGAGGCATCCTCTGGTAACGGTCACTGCCTGGCTTACTGCGGGTCAGTGCCGTGTGCGATACGCATGACGAAATAATCAATCTTGTTTATGAGCGGGGGTGTTGATGGCGTGGCATGGAAATGTCAGGTAGCCGAGCCAGGGGTTTACCTCCCGTTGGTACCTCGATTGCCCTGCCAGTGGGATACTGTGCTGGAATATTGAGGTACTCTATACGTCAGAGTGTCAACGTTGGGACTGCATCGCCGAGATGCACGGACGGTGGATCGTTTTGCGGGGGCGATCAGTGGCGTTTGGCCTTGCATGTCATCGATCATCGGAAAGTAAGCGCTCTCTAGTTATTGCAAAGTTCTGCGATGAGGGGCTGATCTGCCCTTGATAGGTACGTTGTAAGGGGTCGGTGTCGTGTCGCGGAGCAAGGAGACTCGTAGGCCTATAGGTCTAAACCATGGTCGCGCCACCCTTATTGGTCCCACTTCATGTGATGAGATGAACGTTATTCGTCCAGATCGATCGCTGGTCTGGACATTTCCCGCACGTTCCAGAGATATCACTTGCCCAATCCTTCCTTCCCTGGTCCGCATGCCCATGAAACACAAGCGGGATAGATACCTCTTTTCGTCACTCCTGTGTCCATTGATCTGGAACGTCATTCGACATTCATTTCCGCGAGTTCGGAGGATGCCGGAAACGTGAACCCGCTGATGTCGGGTGTTGTGCCCAGGTCTTGTGTCAATTCTATCATACATGGCTAACATATGTCATTAGCACCGTTTGCAATACAATAACGCCTACTTTAAAGTTTATTGATACCTGTGCAGTGAATATGGCCCGGAAAGTCTCAATCTACTGCCTTTGTGCACTTCAGATCCATAGGCCACGTGTGCTCTGACAGATGCAAGATAAGATGGCTTCGAGACTAAAAATGGTGGCTCATCAATGAGAAAAGAAGGGTAAGTATTCGAACGCACTTAATGAAACCGGGTCCGGACACGAGGCGACAAACGAGGCTTCAAGGACACCATAAAATATTGAATTGGTGGGAACTCTATGATAGCACGCAATTCTGAGCAGGTATGTGGCCGTGGCATCCGCGTATCATGATGTCAGTGATGATGCAAGCGTGTCCCAGCACGACTCGTCATCGTAAAGATGTTGGTTTAATCCTTTGGAGAGTGGTTCTATTTGTTGTGGTGCGTATGTGCGCGCACATTGCTATCGATGTGTTTGGCGTGGTAGGCTCAGCGTTTACGGTGGCGGTTGAAGCCTATCTGTAAGCTCGTCTACGACATCCATTATGAAACGTGACGATGACCACACCAGACGCGACCTCCTGCATTTAGCCTGAACGGGAGGAAAATTTGCTCGAACGATGCCAAGCGTGCAATCGCAAAAAAGCTCGCGGTAAGCAACGGGATGTGACACAAACGGGGCTTGGAATCGGCCGCTTGAACCGGGGGGAGGAAGTAAATATTAAATTCAGGGGAGAATGACACAGGCCTGGCTGGATAGCGGTCAGTCGAGTTCCTTGAAGTCTAGAGCGTCCCAACACAGCCCAACGTCCAGGTCCTTCTTCCAAAATAGGCAATGGAGCACTCCGCACCACACTATGATCGACTATTTGAACGGGAAGCCCGATTCCCACTCAATGCCTCCCCTAACATCGCGCGTCATTTCTTGCGTGTTTCCGGGTGCATCTCCCTCCTCTTCTCCCTTCCAAGCTCGGCTTGTCAGATGATACTGTGCCATAAAATCTAGCCGTTCAGATATCACCGTTCACATCCATTCAACCCCATCTACGCCATCCTTGCAGCGTTGAAGATGATTCGCTTCGAGGGTATGGCGAAAGAAGTCATGGAGGCCATGTGCACTCCAATGCACCAAATCCTGCCCACTCGTTATCCCCATTCGACGTCACCGACCATCCATTCCGTCAACCGAATATCGCCGAACACCCCGCCTGGAAACCTTTTTCTTGGATCCATGTCCGCAACCATGGACCGCGAACTACTTAAAACCCATCATATCACGCACGTGGTGCAGGTCATTGATGCGCCGTGGGCCCAGATATCGGAAGTGGATGGCCTTCGATGTCTCAGGATAGATATTCACGACAAGCCTACCGCGGACCTAAAACCTCATCTTGAAGGCGCATGCCAATACATCGCCAGCGCGCTTGCTAGTGGCGGAAATGTTCTCGTTCATTGTCAGCAGGTGCGTGCCAGAGACCCCGATAATACGGGTGCTGAGACCGGTCGGGACTCGGATAGGGTATCTCCCGATCACCTGCCATCGTCATCGCTTACCTCATCCATAATCTCGGGATGTCGTATGATCAGGCCTACGCACTCGTCAAACGTCACAGGCCCTGTATCAATCCAAATCCCGGATTTGTGGCGGCTCTTCGGGCATGGGAAAACAAATGGCGCTCTATAGCACCACTTCCTCCCCCGCAATTTCGACGCGCTAATACGTCCTATGTTTCAATGGGAGCTGCACACGGTGCCATCGAGGGCGACGTGATCGTCCTACATCAATCATCGTTTACCAGGGGCATGAGCTACTCTTCCTAATCTGGGGATTCTGATCCTTCGGATTTATCGGACTCATCGACGACAATCTCGCGGTATCTTGGCATGCCCAGCTGTCGTCCAGTGATCGTTTTGTACACAAGTTACAGGTCACGCACACGTCGTAGATACCCTAGGTCAGTGACAAAACACGCAGGAAACGCTTGTTCTTTCAATTCTCACTCGGGTTCTCTTCTTCTCCCTCTTCGTCGTAATTTTGTTTTCTCGCTTTTGTTATTTTTTGGGGGGCAGCTCGACATCGAAACATACCTTAGCTTTCGTCGCTTACATGTCAATCGGTTAATTTTAGGACCGACACCGCAAGCATTACCCAATATTTCCCGACTCTGTGTTCAAAAAATGACGTGTATTTTGCAATAAAGGTGTTGGCCAAGCGTTCTGATTATGTGCCTTATGATGTCCTGTCGTATTACAAAAATATATGTATATTTCATTTACAAGATATCATTAGGAAAACCCATCCTATTCCACGATCGGAAAGAAAAAAATGCACCAAAACGATTGGAAGTGCCGCGGTTCCAATGCTCCACCCGCTGGAGAGCTTTAGTGCCTTCTCACTAACACGGCAGATATGATCCGCTTGATGAAACCCCCCGGTTAAGGTGGTTCCTGCCTGTATGTGGCCTAACTAATCTGACACCCGCGTTACGGGTGGCAGTGTCGATCGTAGCAATCCGGGTCTGCCTTGTTTCAAGTTGAGTGGTTTGCGTTCGTGTCAGTGGTTGGTTATCAACCACCAGCCATCGCATCATGTCATTAGCAGAGACCGCAGCTGGGATAAACAGTGCATTCACCAGCATTCCGATCATGTGAGTTTGATGACTATGAGTTGGGGTACTAAGCACGGGTCTTGACCGACTCAATCTTAGAGATCTGAGCAAGTGTGGTACGCCAGAGGGAAGGTTGGCCACGGCGTATGAGATCAGAGATGCGTGTATGCGAGTTGGATTTTTCTACGGTGCGCGCTTGTTTTCATTTGATGGCCTGACAAGCCCGCCTTACCGTGTTTTCCCTAGTACAAAACCATGGGATTCCCCAGTCGTCTTTGGACAACGTGCAAGCCGCAATGCAGACGTATTTCGGTCTTCCGATGGAGACAAAAATGAAGGTATGGCTCTTATCGTACCATCGCGCAGCTGGCCTCCAGTTCTGAGTTGGTTTATCACGAAGCTATACCACAGGACCGTCGCCAATTTCAAAGGATACAGTCCGCCCCTCGATTCCAACATCGATGCAGCTAATAACAATAAAGGCGACCTTAACGAAGCCTTTGGAGTCGGATGGGAAGAAATGGAAGAAAAACAGCACGACAAGAAGAGGGAAAATGATGGTGCGATGGCGGGTGCTAATTTATGGCCCTCGGACGACAGCCCGGGATTCAGAGGGGCCTGCCTTGAATACTAGTACGTCAAGTCAAACTAAAAATAAACAGCCTTGGGTTTTCAAGATTTCTCCCTAGCCACGCAGCTGTGAACGTTGGCAAGGTTTTGTTCCCGCTTTTTGCCCTGGCTCTCGAACTGCCCGAGACGTATTTCGATGACAAGGTGGGCTCAGTCCTGGGAAACTATTATTATTTTTTCTCTAGATGGCTTATCGAACGTCTCCAGACCCAGAATTCCGCCGCAACCATGAAAGTACTTCGTTATCCTTCACAGGATGGACATCGCGAGATTGGCGATGTTATCCCCGGTGTCGGCGCCCATACTGAGTGCTTAATTTTTTTTGCCTCTTTTTTACTCCTCCTTATGTCTTCCGTAGTTTCAAGGTCAGGCTATCAGCGGAGTGATGGATTACTGTAACCCAATGTTTGCTTTCAGTGTTTCACCATCCTCTGGCAGCAACCCGAGGTCCAAGCGCTTCAAATCATGGACTCGGAGAAACGGTGGATCGACGCGCCTCCTATCAAGGACACATTGGTCATCAAGTAAGCTATACTTTTCGGACTTTGTGTGGGTTGTTACGATATCCACCTTAGCATTGGTGACCAGCTTGCATTCTGGACAAGTAAGTGTTGTCTCTTATTCCTGTTATAAAGTGATTGATATTAAGGCATTTCTTCTGACAGATGATGTCTTCAAGTCCACCGTCCACCGGGTCATGAATCACAACGGCAAGGAAAGGTGCTCTATCGCTTTGTTCTTTGGTACAGATTACCATGTGAATATCGAGGTGCGCGGCCTTTCAAAACAGCGTAGAACGGTCACTGTTTACAACACCTTTGCAGCCCATACCAAGTTGCGTGTCTGCGGACAGGCCGGCGAAATATAGCGCTACCACCGCTGGAGAGTATGTGAGCAAGCGGCTCAAGGGCGCGTATCATAAAGTGTAGATGCCACTGTGATGGATAAATATCCTATGTATATACTGTATTTGTTCAAACGAGTTCTCATCTACCACCACGCATTGTTCCGAGTCCCGGGCGGTGTACTTCTTTTTTTACCTCTCCCTGCAGTAGCCTCTTCGTCCCACGCAGCTCATTCAGTGCTTCACAAATTCTGCACCCAGGTGCGAGCGAGGTCACTTTACTGATCGGCCAACTTGTACGGGACCCGGTCCCAAAAAATTGGGCTCTTGATCAATTACTAGGGCCAGCGTTTGAATAGGAGTCTAAGTTACCTGGGGGAGAATTGTGGCTGTGATGTCGCGTTATTTTTCCCCGTGGAAGTTTCTTTCCAAACAAGGTTCCTGCTGACGAAGTTGGCCCTAAATCTAATTTATTTGTTGCTGTTGACATTCGTGACACTTGTGCTTTCACTAAGGTAATTACATAACTAGTAACTTACGGTCAGGGCTAAGTATCTTGTAACATGGTATGTCCTTTGTGCAACCATTCTGTGCACATCTGACCTGGCTACTGTACAGCTCCCTATCTTCGTGTTGGTGGTCTGATCCATCGTGTCATCCTTATCGGATCATCCTAAGTAGGTTAGGATGGCCAATCACTTGTGTATGGCGAAACCAGGAAGTGAGTGGAGCCAGGCTGAACTACATGCGTATAACATCGTTGTCGAATTCCAGGACGCAGCTACCTTTTTTGGCGCCAATCCCCTACCATAGCCGGTTGTAGCTGCCGAACTCCTGAACAATGTTGCCGCCGACGATATGGTAAACGATGCGAATTACAAACTCGTACGCTACATGGATTTCGCAATCTACGGAGGGATCCGCAGTGGACGATTTCGCCGTCCATTTACTCGCGTTTTTTGACTACGTGCCACGATCCAGGATGGTGCACACACGCGCACTCTCTATTTGTGGACAGGAATGTCGTGCAAAAACCGATATTTATATCGTGGATTCGGATGATATTCTGCTCCTTGTTCAGCGGGACAAACGACACAAGGAACCCAAGGATCCGGAGCCACAGCTGATAGCTGAAGCGATCGCCGCCTCTCAGACAAACAGTTACAGGCGGACGTATATTCTTGGACATGATCCTGTTGCGCACAAGATACCAGGAATTACCTTGAAAGGGACCTCACCCATTTTCTACAAGATTCCCATCATCGCCCGACTCGCTCAAAACGTTGCACTTGGCATCTATCCTATCACACCCACCGTTGTCCATGCACATCTCCCTGCAGTAGCTTGTCCCCGCGCTCGCCGTCTGAGTGAGGGTATGAAACCTCTTGATAACAGAGCAGTCATTCTCGTCTGCTACGAAGCATTCAAGAGATTTTCAGAGTAGTAAGCACCACATGCATGATTTCCCGTTTCGGACGGAAACTACAGTAGTTTAATGGTAGTCTCAGATTCGAGCAGGTGGATGGTGACTGGGAAGCAAAAAAGCGGCAGAGTATCATCAGTGAGATTCCGACACCTTGGTCTTTTATTTATACACATAGCAGGTTGTAAGAAAAGATCGCATGTGCCATTACTTGTAAACTCTCGTGGGGCTGGAACCTATCTGGACCCCTTTGAAAATTAATCGAGGTCATTATGACGTACTGGAAATCTTGTTCTCTCTCGCCTTTCTCGTCGGAGTCTCATTTCGGGGGCCCACCCGTCTTATCCATTACATTTAGATATCTATGCCTTTCAGTTGGCTAGCTGTTCGGCGACACCAACCGCAGTGACAACAATATTTCACATCGATAGCACACATTTATTGCCCGAATAATTCACATGCTTCGCACTACTGTAACTGCCTTGTGCGCGGCCATGGGTGAGGCACTGTCTCCACATAGGAGGCACACGAGGACTCCGCGCTGTGTCCAAGATCAAAATGGACCGATCATGGCCTAGAAGCCCGGAGCGAGAAATTTGATCCTTCCGGTCTCGGTGCGATAACCGTGGTGACATTACAAGGGGACAACAACGCCAGATTTGACTTTGATATCGCAAATATGATAGGAAATGTATTTGGGTCAGTACAATGGCGATGTGAATAAATTATAATAAAGAAACAAAGTCCGCTGGAATAACTGCACGCGAAGGACTACATTTGCAAGGTGGAACTATCAAGTGCAAATCGAGACAGGCAGAGCAAGGCAAAGATTACAGCACCACACGCGAAAAGTTTGTCATACGTTGGACCTGCATGTTCCCTCAAACTCTCCCTCTCCATCTTTCGGCGTTCCCACAGTGCACGTTCTTCGACCAATTGCGCTTCTGCGAGTTCCCGGGCCCTGCGCTCCTCTCCAAGCAGCCGTATTCGGACTCGAGCTTCCGCGTTCTGCGCTGTGAAATCATTTTTATACCGACGATTTTCCTCTTCAAGTCGAGAATTTTCTGCCGCGAAACTCGTGACCATTTGCTCGAGATCGTATCGAATGCTCTCTATCTTCTGCAGCGAATTCTTGGCTTCTTCTTGCAGCACCTTCCTGGACTCCTCGTCTTCCGCGAGCGTTGCTGCGTCTATCCCTTGACACAGCTCTTCAAATACCTTTGTGTGGTGCTCGACCTGGCCCGTCAATTCGCGCACAGCATCTGCGCCTACGGCGGTGCGACTAAGACCCGTTTGCCGATTAGGCGAGTCTCCTGCAGCCGGAGTAACTGTGAGCTCTCGGTTGAGCAAACGACGAATGATCGCGTGTGCGGATGCCTGGGTGCCGTCGTGGCAGAGCATCCGAGCCCCATTGTCCATTGCAGGTCCGAAGAATTCGTCTTTGTTGGTAAACTCCTGCTTTCGTGCTTCGTCATCGTTGAGCTCTTCCCCGGGCGACTCGTTGGTCACGATGAGGACATCTCGGAGACTTGTATCATCACAGAATTTGCTGAAGATATGAAAGTTGTGCCTCGAACGACCACGCATATGGTCCTCGGTGATACAGTGCATGTAAATCACGCCTGCGAGCTTGACTCCCTGGCTGTACCTGCATTACATCACTCTCCCAGTCAATGTGTGTCTACTTACAGTCCAGGAAAATGGTCACTGATCAACTTGAGGACCTCTAGTACGCTCGGGGTGGTGTCGTCGAACCCTGGAGTGTCAATCAACATGACAGTCCGGCCATCAAGAGAAAATGTCGATGATTTCAATTCAGTGGTACAACTTCCGAGCGACTTGCTGACGGGCAAGTTCGATCCGCTAGCTAGATTAATGAACTAGGTACTTGGTCAGCTATCGGGTGTTTCTTCAGGAGGGCTACATACGGTAGTTTTCCCGCTTCTGGTGACTCCTATGACGCTGGATGCGAGATCAGGATACAGTCAACAGTGTGGCTAGAGACTGGCGTACGCAATCGCCACAATTTGCTCGCACAGGGCCATAGTGCTTCTGTTTAGTCAGGAGGCTTGAAGGCTTGAGAACGGCCGCACTAGTAACTGGGGTGACTGAGCCAAGTATTGTTGGGAAGGTGAATATAGGTCCCCTTATATCACCGTGATCCGTAGGCGGGGCGCTGTCTCGACCTGCCACCGCCCAATCGGAACTTGGGAAAGAGACACGCGGAGTCCGTGCTGTTTTGAACGTCGAAATGAATCAATCATAGCCTCAAACCCTCGGATGAGGAAGAGTAAATTTTGCCATCAGTCTGCGGCACCGTGGCGAAACTAAATGTGATATTGCTTGAACTTATCACTGCGTTGTTGAGCGAGCGTGAATGCACATGCAGCTGTGGCTGCGAAAGAGTGGAGTAACAAAAAATGTCACTGATTCGAGATCGGGAGGCGGTCCGAAGGAGACTCACTTGTCACCGCCGACTGGCGTAAAAGACTATCGCACTTTTAATTACGGCGTATTTCAGCGTTTGTCTACAAATTTAGTAATGTTCGGACTTCGGATATAACCTCGCTCGCCACCAACCAGTAGCCGCGCTAACGATGGAATGGAATCATGGAACACAGTCAGTTCACCTTTTCGAGCAGTGTGGCAACGCAATCAACCACGCTCAGGCAGTGTATGCTGAAGCTTGAAGCTTGAAGAATTCCGCAGGTCGCATCTCAACGTTGCAACATCCTTGGCGTGGTGCCCTGTGCTTGCACATTGTGTATGTCAAAATCTACAGCGTACCCTACACGTGTATGCTGCCACTCCTTCGCCTGCGTAGCTTCTCCTCAATCTTGCGCAATTCTATTTGATACTCACTCGCAAGCCTCGATGCCTTGTCCTGGGCTTCTTGCAGCTCTACCTTTGCAGCTTCAACTTCTTCCTGGAGTTCTTCTTCCGTCTCCTCTTCCCCGTCCCGCTCGGCTTCCGCCAGCTCTTCCATCAGGGTGTCCAGCTTCTTCTGACGCTGAGCCACTAATTCAGACATGAGCTCGCGTATCTGCTTGTATACAGCTGTTTGCATGATATCCACGCCTCCTCCCAACTCCTGCTGGATTCGAAGGACTACAAGCGGTTTATCGACGAGATTCTGGATGATCGCAAGCGCGGAATCGCGCGTGTTGTCGTGGCGCATCATCGTGGCGCCTTTGTCGAGGACCGGTTTGAAGAAGATGTCCTTGGTCGCAAGTTCTCCCTCTCGCGAGTTGCCGACTTCTGAGGTGACGGTGTCCCACATGCCAGTGACAAGAAGGACGTTGGGGTAAGCCTCTTCGCCGCAGAGTTCTTGGAACATTTTGAAACTCTGTCGAGCCGAACCAGATACCTTCACATCAGATATTCTCTGCATATAAATGACACCCGTGAAGCGAATGCCAGCCCTGTGGCTGTGGAGGCGGTACTTCTGTCAGTTCGACCACACATGAGTAGCTAAATGCTTACCTAGTGACGAAAGATGCGGCTATAATCTTCCATATGTCGCTGTCCGTCAAGGTGGTGTCACCAAAACCTGGTGTATCGATCAAGATGACTTGTTTTCCGCCGACGCTGAACGGAGCTGATGCTTGTACTTCTGAGGTGCAACTCTCCAACCCCCGCCCTACGCCTAGTGATGACCCCGATACTAAGTTGACGAACTATAGGCACGCTGTGAGTGAGTGGCTCGGGTTGGGTCAGTTGGTCGACGGACCGTTGATTTTCCGCTCCCGGTAGGACCCATGACCCTGATGTAGCCATAAGAACAATGGCGCAACAAGGATAAGAAATAGCCACATACGCGATGTAGATGGGCTTTGGACCGGTAACCTGAGCTACGGCTGGCATTGATGTGCCTGCTGCCCGTGCCGCCTCCTCGTC
>JBBPRR010000195.1:0-34243 GCA_038093115.1 Hortiboletus flavorubellus
GTGTTTGCACGCTTACCAGTCGTACACCCAGATAGACCCTCCCTAACCGCGTGTTGTACAGTCTAGAAAAAGATCTTGGTCGCCACAAGAGCTCCATAGTAACCTACCAGTGCGATGCCTCCAACCTCACGCAGTAGTTGACAAACTTCTGAATAACCATTGCCGGGAGTCACGGCGTTGGCAGTCTCAGCCTAAGACCCACCGGCCTGGGGCATGGACGGAACGGTCCGAAGAGCACCTGCTAAAAATGATGATAGTATGAGCGCTTAGCCCTCGCTTGTCCCACTCAGGTTCAAGTTGACGGCAGTCACAGTGCAAGCAACTTGAGTTTGTACATGCTCGTGGCCAACAGTGCCAGACTCGTTGGTTCACACCTGTCTCGCAAGCGACCAAGTGACGAGTCAGTAGATGGGATTCGAACCCCTCGGACTCGACACACTACTGAGGTCACTGGCAAGCGCGCCGCACCTTGAAGTAACCCAAGAATATTCGCTAGAGACGAATGAGGGTGAAGACAAAGGCGAGCACCGACAGCGGATACAATGGTGTCAAGAAAGGTCTGTGCTTCACGAACGAGTCTCCATACAAAATTCCACATCTATTGGAATTTGGTTTTCGCCTTACAACAGCATCGTGATCTACTTCCACGTACATATTTACAACCCCACACAGAGATCGAATACAAGTACAGTATCATCATGTTCAAACGTGGTAACGAGAAACTATGTTCTCGGCGCGGAATCAATTCATGGAAAGTATTTCATCCGACTGGCTAACCCGCCTCGAGTACGCTTGGTTGAGCAGGTCGCTGAGGAGGTCCACTTCGTCAATCGTCTTCTTCGGTGTCTTGTTTAGCACGATGCTCAACACTGTGGTGTTGGAGACGATGTACACGCGCTGGTCTGGGAGGTTGGCATCTTCCAGATTATCCCGAACACTTTTCCTCGTCTTCTCGATGAATTGCTTGCGCGCGGCCTTGTATAACCTGTTACGGCGCTCAATGTCTTCTTCGTCATCCCCCTCACTGTCGTACCCCATATCCACCATGACGTTCCGGATATGCTGATCGGCCTTCGAACGGACAATGTACGTGGGAATGTTGAATCGTCTTGCGTTGACGAGGATGGCTATGTCCGTCATGGTGAACCGATTGTCGAACAGAACGATGATGCAGTCAAAGACGTAGAGACCTTGGTCGTTGAAATACTGCCAGTCCCTACATTTGAGGGTACCCGCGCCAGGAATGTCATACCAGACGAACGGGTTCTCCGGCTTAACATCTGGATATCTGGCCATGTGGAGTGTCGTCTCTGTGACTCCTACAGCTGCAGAACCCACGTCTAGGCTGCGAAGACCACGGAACGCGTTGACGAGAGAGGACTTGCCACTCCCAGAGATGCCAGCGATGGCAAAGTGATAACAATCTTCCTTGTACTGGATGCGCCGTTTGGCTGCCGCGAGCTCTTCGGGGGATGGGGTTACGACTGGCTGGATTCCCTCCTTCAATCGCCTTTCGGCCTCCTCCTTTGCCTCCGTGGCCTTCCGGGTCTCCTCTGCAGCGGTATGGGCCATCTCTTCAGCCAGGGCCTTGCCGGCCTCGGCCTCGCGGCGTTGTTCATCCGCAGCCCTTTGCGCTCTCTCTGCCCCTTCCCTCGCAGCTGCCATTGCCCTCTCCGCATCCTCGCGTATCTTCTGGGAGCGTACGCGTTCCTCCTGAGCCTCTCGTGCAAGCTTCTCAGCTTCCTCCTTGGCAGCTTTGGTGGCCTCCTGTGTGAGCTCCTCGGCGCGCTTCGCCGCCTTTGCAGCCTCTTCCATCCGTGCCTTCATCCGCTCGACCTCCTCCGCAGCCTGTGAGGCAGCCCTGTCGGCTTCTTCCTGGCGCGCGTGGGCTTCCTCACGGTCCTGATCGGCTTGCCGTTTGATCTGTTGTGCAAGTTCTTGGGCCTCTTTGGCAGCCTGTTCGGCTTGTTTCTGGGCTTGTTCAGCCTGGTGGCGAGCATTGATGTCGGCGAGGGTTGAATTTTCTTTGTCCGGACGACGGAAAATAAGAAACAACGCATGTGCAGCCAAGCCGACCATCGGCACAATCATAGGGGCTAGAACAGCGCCCATGGTTCAAAATCCTCTGTCACGAGTGGCTTGAGGGGGAGAAGGATGGGTAGAAAATTTGTGTTAGTGACCTTGATGTGGTGTCGATGGGCGATGAGGTTGGGAGTGGGGATGGAAACAGGGGAACGGTATATAGCGTCCGTTTCACTCCGTGGCAAGGTGTAACGCGCCTGGGCATTAGCAAATTACACCCGGTACCCTGGACCCACCGAAGTCCTTCGGCCTGAATCCACGAAATTTGACCCGGACCGCACGTCGTATCTTCTCGACAAAAAGAGTGTACTTCGTCCCTAACTTTGGGGTCTCGTAGCCAGTGCCAACTCGATATGACGGCAGTGCGGACTCAGAACATCCATATGGGTCAAAGGCATACACGACTTCTTGATGGGAATGCATCAAGGGCATTGTTTGTTCCGCGTTCGTGATTGTGACTGATGGAGCAGTATGACTTTCAACGGTCCACGCGTACGGCGATATGGTGACCCAACGAAGGCGCGATTACCTCGAGGACGACGATCCGCGCTCACCAGGATTGGAGATATTCGATACGCAATCACATGAGCCTCGCGGTTTGACAACAATGTGAGTGTGATGCAGGTAGGATACCCCTCCGTCCGAGTGTTTGCACGCTTACCCGGGCGTACATCCAGACGCTCTCGCCGGGTGTTGTGCACTAGAAAAAAATTTGGTTGCGAAATTTTAGAGCTCCTCAGTCTAGTCACCTACCAGTGTGATAATACAGTAGCCGGCGCCAGATATGAGCACTTGCAGTTACAGTAATTGGTAAATCCGCCGCTTTGAATAGCCCTTGCCAGGAGGGTCATAGCATTGGCAGCCGGAGGGAATCGCAACGACGCAATAAACGAACGGAACGGTCCGAAGTGCCGCCACCCGACATACCGAAAATGGCACCGTCCTCGCCGCTTGTCACAAGCACTCTTCCATGTCATGACCAACAATTCCAATGTCAAAGAAAAAGGGCCTCCACGTTAATATTTATCGACCCACTGAGCAAATGGGAGGTCATGGGCGTAGGGAGCTAAGTACCATTGATCCGTCGGTGACAACCTATCCGTAGGAGTACCGGGCGCTGAAGCAAGCTCACAGAAATTGCACCTCGAATTATTCGCGGCCCGATATCGTGCCAGAACCATTCAGATTGCTACAACTCACACTTCAAAAACGGCTAGAATATGACTACATATCGAGCGCAAGCAACATAACGAAATGTCACCCCTTCGACTCAGATCGTGATCTCATGCGGCCTCGCGACGAGCCCTCCTTGTGTAGGCCTCATTGAGAAGGTCGTTTAGCAGGTCCACCTCATCGATCGTCTTCTTCGGCGTCTTGTTCAGCACGATGGTCAACAGCGTGCTGTTGGAGACGATGTACACGCGCTGGTCCGGGAGGTTTGCGTCTTCCAAGTTAGCTTGGACGCTTTTCCTCGTGTGCTCCACGAATTGCTTGCGTGCTGCCTTGTACAACCTGTTACGACGCTCAATGTCCTCGTCATCATCTCCCTCGCTGTCGTACCCCATATCCATCATGACGTTTCGGATATGCTGATCGGCCTTCGAACGGACAATGTACGTGGGAATGTTGAATCGTCTTGCGTTGACGAGGATGGCGATGTCCGTCATGGTGAACCGATTGTCGAACAGCACGATGATGCAGTCAAAAACGTAAAGACCTTGGTCGTTAAAATACTGCCAATCCCTACATTTGAGGGTACCCGCGCCAGGAATGTCGTACCAGACGTAGGGGTTCTCTGGATTGGCGTCTGGATACCTGGTCATGCTGAGTGTCGTCTCTGTGACTCCTACGGCTGCAGAACCCGCGTCTCGGCTGCGAAGACCACGGAACGCGTTAACAAGGGAAGACTTGCCACTCCCAGAGATGCCGGCGACGGCGAAGTGGAAACGATCTTCCCTGTACTGAATGCGCCGTTTGGCCGCCGCGAGCTCTTCGGGGGTTGGAGTTACGACCGGCTGGATTCCCTCCTTCAATTTTCTTTCGGCCTCCTCCTTTGCCTCCGTGGCCTTCCGGGTCTCCTCTGCAGCGGTACGGGCCATCTCTTCAGCCAGAGCCTTCCCAGCCTCGGCTTCGCGACGCTGTTCATCTGCAATCCTCTGCGATCTCTCCGCCTCTTCCTTCGCAGCTGCCATTGCCCTCTCCGCATCCGCGAGGATCTTCTGGGAGCGTTCGCGTTCCTCCTGAGCCTCTCGCGCGAGTTTCGCAGCTTCCTCCTTGGCAACTTTGGTGGCCTCCTGTGCGAGTTCCTCGGCGCGCTTCGCCGCCTTTGCAGCCTCTTCCATCTGCGTCTTCATCCGCTCCCTCTCAGCCACAGCATCCGCAGCTGCCTTGTCAGCTTTTGCCTGACTCGCTTGAGCCCGCGTGCGCTCCTTCTCGGCGTCCCCCTTGATTTGATCGGCGAGGTCTTTGGCAGCTTTGGCGGCCGTTTCAGCCTCTCCGCGTGCCCGTTCGGCCGCCTGGCGTGCTTCGATTTCATGGAAGGTTGGATTTTCCGCCTCAGGAGCGCCGCCAAAGAGCCTTGAAAAGAACCCTCCCATAGTGCGGTCGTCGAAGAGATCGAAAGTCGTGTAAAGATGAGTGAGGATGGGAACCTGTTTACGATGGATGGTTTGGGGGTTGGGGCCGTCGAGAGGGTGCTGGAGGGGTATTTAACATTTCCCCGTGTCCAGGCCTGGTCGCAGCGAGGCGTGAGATGTGAATTCGAGGATGAGCGCTAACAGCAGATACCCTGGACCCGGTGGAGCCCTTGCGGCTCGATCTATGAACTAAGTCACTGTGAGCGTTCATGCGGGAAGGGGTGTGATCGGAATTGGACATTAGTCACTGCTTCGAAAGGAAGGATATTACCTCGTGCCAAGTTTGCCCTGTGTCTCCCCGTGGGAGTGCTCGCCGAGAACGCATGAATCGATGACACCTCGCTGAGTCAAAGCGGATTTGCCTGGGGCGATAAGCCTAGATAAATTTTGACCCAGGAATCATATGGGATAAATCGTTGATACAATGATAGAGGCAAATCAAAAATGTGTTTGTTCGGCGTTTGTGATTCATGTGATTGTCAAAGTCGGGTTTGAATGGGAACACAGTCAGTGAACGGAAGACGTAGCAGACTGCCTCGAGGCGTTCTATAATTGTGGAGAAGGGCGGAGATGTCTCAGATATGCGATCAATCCCCCACCTTCCTGATCACGCGAGTGCAAATCCGATAGAACATTCTAGTATTGGGAGAAATGGAAAGGTATACGCGGAAGCCCGTTTGGAACCACACCGCCGTCACGGAATAGTCTGGTGACCACGCCCAATTTCGAACACATCTTTCGCCATGTACTGCACAGTTACACAAGTTATACATATCTGCTTGAGCGTACACGTGACATTCATAGATGCGCAGGAACTCTAGGGGCTAGAGCAGACCCGAGCCAATGCAGGATCGCTTCAGTCACTGTCTGCGATGCTTCTACCATGACCCAATGACCAACGCCGGATATTGGCACGACTTTCAGTTGATCTATGAATTTCGCCGAGTTTCGAACGGCTACTGGCGGGCAGGTTACGTCCTCAGTCCCGTATACAAAAAGGACGGGAAGATCAGAGCGAAGTTTCGAGGGTAGGGTCGCATCTGGGAGGATGAGTTAGGCCAATCGCGCGGAGTAAATTGTGTCATTCCACCTTTTTCTTCGTCGAAACGAGACTTGGTCGTACGGTAGTAAGATAGCGGGCCGGTCATTCCTCTTTGAAAGTTCGAGATATAGTACTCCAGTTCCTGAGATCGTGAAGTTACAATGGGACGATCTGGAACAAGAACAAAGTCACCTTTTCGTTCAAAATACATCCGTCGGGCTCCGTTCCACTGAGTAGGTGCTTTTGAAGTTCGCCTATCCCGGACAACAAGAGTTTTGTCTGACTTGGTGTACTAAATAATAGACGGAAGAATGAAGGCAACTTGAAGACGTGTGAGGGCATGCAACAGTTCAAAAAGGCCGGTTCATACACGAGCCTCGATCTCGGCGGTAGATTGCTCGGAAGCAAAGTAAACTTGATAGCTAAATGACGGATAACGCTGAGCTATTTCATGCACCGGCATGTGGCGCGCCAACGGCGGGGTGTATGGTGCAGACAACCTATGTTGACGGGTTCAACTATGGTTCACGTCGATGGAGAAGGCGTACATAACGAGTGCGAGCAATCTCTCAGGATACCACAATGCGAATCTGCCAGCCGTGAACGAGCCCCAATCGTGACCAATGATAACCTGAACACTGCTGAGGACATTCGATGAGGAGGTAAGACGACTGACTGACGGCCTTTTGGACTCCCAGGTGATCGAGGAGCGCAGCGAGGTCGTCGCAAAGTCGCTTCGTGGAGTAGGCGGACGCCTCCAAGGGCATGTCTGTCTTTCCGTAGCC
The DNA here is from genome assembly GCA_038093115.1 of Hortiboletus flavorubellus. NCBI lineage: Eukaryota > Fungi > Basidiomycota > Agaricomycetes > Boletales > Boletaceae > Hortiboletus > Hortiboletus flavorubellus. Next base: position 6,546 of record JBBPRR010000195.1, read on the forward strand.
CAACATGTCTGGCACTATGACTCGGTATCCTGCTGCGACCCAGGGACGTATCTGATGTCTCCAACCATACCACAAGTCTGGGAAGCCATGGAGACAAAGCAAGGTAGCATGCTCGTTGTATCGCGGTCGCTGATCTACGTAGTGGTACGTCCTGCCTGTTGCAATGTGCGCTTGGCAGTGGTTGTCTGGTTCCATCTCGAGTCAAAGTCAGTGGCAGTGCCACGACCGGTGCCGTGGGCTAGCCGAGCGGCAAAGTCCGCAGTCCTTTGTCACTCTCCTCCACGCTGCCTCGCTGACCGACCGTCTCGTGTGCCACAACACCGCCAAAACTCTTTTTCTTGCCAACCATCCCGCATCCTTAGCCGAGATCACACTTCCATAATCACCCGCATTTTTCACGATTTTTCACCGTTTTTCACAGCTTGATCTGACCCAGATTCGAGTCGTGACTGCTCATATTACCCTAATTCACAGGTAATGCCTTTCCATTGTGCCTTTCTCCTCAGTGTCACCCATACTCGCTCCTAGTTTCTAGGTCTTATCATGCCCGCCGCTACTCCTTATCATTCCACCTCTCGCACGGGTTCACACCGTGTGCAAACGACATCACACCCTCTGCCGCCACCCAGGAAAACCCGCACCGTCAGGCGTAGGGGCAGGGGCAGGAATGATTTCGGTAGCGACGAAGAGCTTGAGCGTGAGGTCGGGACAGACTCTGAGTCTGATGACGATGACCATTCCTCCATCGACTCGTCTACCGATTCCGACACCGAACCCGTCTCCGAGGACATCCTGTCGGCTACTCACTCACGCATACTCACCCCAAATACGACTCAGAGCTCTGCTGATGTCCCATCACTCAACGGACCTGCGTCCAAGCCGACCCAAGGCGCTGACAGTCCGCGCGCTCCCTTTTTCGGCGACGCTGGGGATTGGTCCGAGATGGTCGCTGAAGAGAATGCCCATGGCTCTGCTGAGCTTCCCGTCATTGAATTTGCAGATTTTACTGGTCCACCGATAGACCAGCGGTCTAAACCTACTCCCCAACGAAAACCAAAGCCGTCGAAGCGCCCACCAGTCAAACGCGCCGCCTCGGCGCCTACAGTTGATAGTCCTGTTGTGCACTCTGTGCCCGCGTCTGAGCAACCGGGAGATTCCCATCCCGAGCATACTTCTGAACAGCCAGTTGCCTCTACGTCGAGACAATCTTCTCGAACTGGTTTCAGACGCCCTTCTGGCCAGTCCGCTCGTCAGGCATATCAGCAACGGCTGGAGACCGATCCTTCGTATGTTCCCACCGTCGGTGAATTTTGGGGTCACGACGACCGCTTACTGGACAAGGATTTGAGGAGTTTGAGTGGATGGTGGAGGGGTCGATGGCAGGGTCGCGGCCGTGGGAGGGGTTCATTTGACAGAGGATTCTTCCGTGGGAGAGGCAGAGGTGCGAGCTTTGTTGGCCCAGCTCCGGTGCTACGTGGCACTCAATCTGAAGATGGCCTGGCTACGCAAGAGAAACCGCCTGTTGAGCTACCCCGCGTCGATCAGCCCTGGACGCACGATGGATTTGAGGAAATGAAGAAGCGAGATGAAAAGCGGCGTGAGATAGCACAGCAACAGCCAACAGCAAGACCCACGCGAGGCTTCGCGTCTTTGCGTGGGAGAGGTGGTTTTCTTGCAGGACGTGGACGAGGTGGATTCACCCGGGGTGGCGGTGTCGCTCCCCAACTTTCGAGATCAACTGCCACTGCTGCTACCGCCTCTGTCCCAGGAAAGATTTGGTATGCCATGAAGCCTGAATACCCCTGGACAAAGCACCTCGAAACGTCTCTTTTCCACGACAGTGGGCCGAAACCCCGCCCTGGCAGCAGCCCAAACTATCGGGTCAAGTTCCCGAATGCAGAAGCGCTAGTTGTTCGTGGGTTAGCGCAGGCTGCTGAGCGCCATAAACCACTTCCTTCCTCAGAGCCGCAGGGTTCCGAGGATGGCGAGAAGAACTTCGTCGTGCGCTTGCCAAAGCGGACCTCCAAAGAGAAAGTGGTGCACTCGGGCCCGGTATCCGTGGCTCCTGCCAAAGAACCTCATCTCGAGGATGTCTTCATTGTGAGACCCGAGCTTGTTCCTCCCCGCGCACCCATAGTCGACGTCAAACTCCCATCTACTTCGGTAGCTATCGAAACTTCCGATGCTGCATTGACCGCCGGGCCTTCTACGAAGTCAGTAGAGCCTCCAGTTACCTTACCCAGTCCTGCTCCATTACCAGTGCAGGAACAACCTACCCAATCTGCCTCGGGTCTTGTTGACAGCGTGCTCTACGGGCACCAAGACACCGCGGCCCCCACGCTTTTGAAAGCGGATACTCCGCACGCATCGGAATCACAGGAGGTTCCTGGTGGCCGGCGTCTTCCACCCGTTCCCCCACCACTACAGACTGTTTTCACCCCTCCACAATCCTCGCCTCCTTACAGCTCGCCGTACGGTTATGGCTCACCTCTACCACCTGGCATTGCAATCAGTCAACATGGCATGGCATATGAAGTGGCGACCGGGCGCCCTGTGTACCTTCCTGCTCCTATCTATACGCCACGCCCGTTAGCCCACGGTATGATGACGCCGCCAGGTGTATCATACGTGCCTGGACACATGCATCATCATTCCACCGGCTCTCCAGACTTCCTGTCGGCACCTCATACCCCTCCTCTCAACGGATTCATTGATCCGGCGACTGGTGGCCCGATATTCGCATTCCCTCGACAGGGTTCTCGTGTTGAGATCCGGGCTCCGTCCCAGCTCGAGCTGAAGACGACGAAGTCGCAGCGACGGCCGTCTAACCTTAGGACAAGCGCCGCCGCGTTCGAGCCCCCACGATCCTCGAGCCCTGTTAACGAAGCGCAATCGCCTGCGCCTCAGACAGAACACTACCCGTTGCATAACACTTTGGAAGTACAAGGTGACATCGGTGCCACCTCTGAGCAACACATGGATCCAGCCATGTACAACTATACGACGTATCAGCATGCTTACTACTACCCGGATCAGTACGGATACTCTCAATACTATGACACACCCCATGTGCCAGGGTATGAGATGTATCAGGCTGATCCGCATGCGTCTCAGGCTGTTTATTACTGAGCGAACTTTTTCGCATCCCAGCTCGCTCGTTGATTCATTCTTTTCTTTTCTTTTCCTTTTTTGGTTCATTTAGTCTTGGAATACACAAAACACTATTCACTGCTTCCCACACCGTGCTTATGATGGCCCGCTAAAGTGACGATTCGTTCGTACAGACCTGCATCCACGCTCACCATCCATGCATACATATTCCTTGTAGTCACCCCATGCATTTGTTCTCTGTGCTTGTTCCCCCTTGTCTTGCTACTGGTTTCTTAACACACCTGTCATGATTCTTGTCTTTTGCGTAGCTACTGTCTGTTTTGTGAATAAACGACTCAGTGTTTTACTATTTCCTTCGGCCGAGCACCATGGTGCTTTACGTAATGAAGAAAGGGAATTACATAATGAGCCCCTAGTAGTGTGGCTGTGATATCTAATGCATTGCTTTGTAAGCATGGCCATTTGATGGCACGGACCACAGCACGGATGGCAAGACTTTTTCTGACACCAACCACCACCACGCCGTGGTAGTCCCCTTCGTTGAGCATAACCCCTGCAATCACATTCTTGCAGACAAACCCGCTGTCATATTTCTGATAGCTAGTCGAGTCAGGACTCACATTCATTAAAGTTTGAGCGGTCAAATCCGCTTCATTGTCCTACGCTCGCTCCCCGAAGCCCCTCACACAACTGTCTTCTGCATCTTTTCCCAAAATGGCATTCTCACAACCGTTCCCTCTCGCTGCGACTGCGCAGAAAGTCCATCAACCTACATACGGCCCAGATTTGGCCGTGCGCCTTATCTGTCCGGAATGCAGAGACCCCAATCCCAACATCGTCGAGGAGTTTGGAAGTGGGGACCTTGTGTGTGGGAGCTGCGGCCTCGTTCTAGGTGACCGTATCGTGGACACGAGGAGCGAGTGGAGGGTAAGTTTATTTACCAACGTTTTCGTTCGTTTTTTTACGGCGCTGCATACGACGTTTTCCTTTGTTCTATAGACGTTTGCCAACGATGAAGGCGATGACCCTTCTCGTGTTGGTGCTGCGTCGGACCCTCTATTGGAGGGCATGGAACAGCTTGATACCGTCATTAGTTTCCGGGATGGTGGGTCGGGTATCGCACGCGAGCTGCAACGTGCAGCCTCTCGCTCGCAAAGCTCCCGCTCCGAACGCAACCTCCTCACTGCGTTCCGCGATATCGGAAGCTGGTGCGATCAGTTCTCGTTACCCAAAACCATTAGCGATATCGCCAAGCAGCTATACAAGCGATCGGACGAAGAAAAGCTTCTCCGTGGAAAGCCCCTCGAGGCTGTCATCGCAGCGTGCATCTTTATCGCGTGTCGCCAGGCACACGTTCCTCGGACATTCAGAGAAATCTGTAACCTGACGCACGTGTCGAAGAAGACGCTCGGGCAGTGCTACAAGGCCCTCGAACAAGCGTTCAATCTCTCTCCTGGTGCCACCGCACAGAGCAACAATGCGAATAACCCGTCGACTGGACCGGAAACGCTGCTCGTGCGGTACTGTAATCATCTCGATCTGCCGGTTAGCATGCAGTCGATTTGTTCGGATATCATCGTCGCCGCGCGCCAGCATGGGATCGCGGACGGGAGGAGTCCTGTATCTATCGCTGGTGGTGCGATATACTTTACGTGTTTGTTGTTGGGGAAGTCGAAGCCCGCACGGGATATCAGTGCAGTGGCGGGAGTCAGTGAGGGGACGATAAAGCTCGTGTACAGGTTGTACTATCTCGAGCGGGAGAAGTTGGTCAAGGAGGAGTGGATCAAGGATGGCAAGGCCAACATGGACAACCTGCCAGCAGAGAAGTAGATTGGAGGGGTGGTGTCATCCTGGGATTCGTACCATGCTTTTCGTATGTATCCCTTGCATGTACTCTAACATTGGTACGAACTCCAATATAATCGGACATTTTCTCAATGTTGAGTCAACTTATCGTTTGCCTCCTCGTTTGCTTTTGTGCTTGCCAGCTGTTTCTCGGCCCAACGCAATGCCACCCTTGCCTTTGCTGACTATGCTTATCGCTTTCCGAACGTTGAGCACATCATCACCACCTTTTTCTTTTCGAGCCCGTTTGGTTTCACCTTCCAATTTTGATAGGAGAGCAAGAGAGGTCTGTTTCTCTTGCTCCACGGATGCTTCGGCGGGGTCAAACTAAGATAGCCTGAGTACGGGTTACCATGCGAACGAACGAACGCGGACTCACCTTTCGCTTGACGCCGCGCATCTTTTTATCGCCCTCGAGCCGCTTGTCAAACTTGCCCATGCTGGCCGTACTGACCCGCGTCGACGCCAAGGTGCGGTCAATGTCGACTTGGCGCTGTTCGCGGGTCTCGCGTGCGGCTTGCGCGCGGGCTTCGTTCTGGAGTTTCTGGCGCTCATTTTTGGCTACTCGTGCTTTGCGCGCGTTCCTGGCGTCTTGGACGGGATCAAAGTCGACCGCTAGCAACGTCTCAGTCCGTCACGCCCGTCGAACAAAAGAAAAAAAAGGATACACACGCGCGTCCGCCTTGACCTCGTGTATCCACTGCGCCTCCTTTTCCTTGTTCTTCCCATCCCGTCCCCACCGGTGCACCCAGTCCTGTTTTTCTTCGTCCCAGATCTTCTTGTCGCGGCGTTTTTTCTGGATGCCTTTGGATGCGGCGAACCGTTCCCATTTCGTGGGTGGTTTGGCTTTTGGAAGGGGTTTGGCGCGGGGGAGGGGTGTCGTGGGCGGGGGGAGTTGGGCGAGGGGTCCGTCGGGGGATGGAAGGGTGGGGAGGGCGTAGAGGGCGGCGATGAGGGCTTGGATGCCGTCGCGCGCGGTCGATCGGAGATATTCTTCGAGGTTTGCGCTGCATGACAGAGAAACGAGGTGAGCGAGGGGTAACAAAAAAAAGGGGGGGGAACGTGAACGGTGCGTACGTGTAGCTCTCTCGGTCGATCGGGTTTTGGTCCGTGACGGTGAGGAAGCCTGGGTCGACGTCGAGGGGTGTGTCTTTTTCGACGGTGATGGATTGGCTGGGATGGGGTTGAGTGAGTTGGTTTGGGAGAATGGATTGGGCTTACGATTTTGCTGCGTGGGACGCAAGAAAGTTGGATACGTCCATAGGTCGAGGATGATATCAAGCCAGCTCTCAGCGTAGGTCCGAAAAAGGAAAGATAGATATCCTCCACTTGGGCCAATACAAAAGCATTCGACCCGACGCCGAGACTTATATACTACTTACTCTGTTATTGACACCCATCATGCACCATGGCCAGTCCATGATCGGTTACCACGCCTTCTGTTCAAAAAGCCCCACTTTCACAAAACGACAAAAAAGCATGTATCGAGCCACGAACAACCTCGTGGAGGTAAAGGGCCCAGGGTATTTACGCCGAACGCCCTGTTGTTATGGCGCAATATTTAAAACATCCTTTGTACCCCCCAACACCCCGGCATCTATCATCGACCCGATAACATCCCTACCCGCACCTTCCTACCCAGAATTCCAAGTCCGCATCTCCACCAAGATATGGGTCAGATCCTTGCGCTTTATCATCACTATCATTGGAAGAGCGAGGAAGAGCTCACGGTTCCCAACCCTCAAACAGAAGCATTCCGGGAGGAGGCTGCCAATGAGGCTCAGGGGCTTGCTGGTGCAGCTACTAACGCTGCCTGGTTGAAGATTGTAGGGGGTCCTCGGGAGGCTCAAGGGGAACATGGACGAGCTCAGAAGACGCTCGAGGATGTGGAGAGGGCGCAAGGGGCTGCGGATGAACAGCGTCGCGAGGCCCGCGACGCTTGGGAGCCAAATTCGGAGGTCGAGGGGCGTTTGGAGGAGGTCACCCAGCCAGTCGTAACCCCGTCCCCCGAAGAGTTCGCAGCCGCAAAACGGCGCATTCAGTACAATGAAGACTGTGTCCATTTCGCTGTCGCCGGCATGTCTGGCAGCGGCAAGTCCTCCCTCATTAACGCGTTCCGTGGCTTGCGCAGCCGAGACGCGGGTGCTGCAGCTGTTGGGGGGATTGAAAGAACGCTGCAGGTGACCAGATACCCAGACGCGGATCCAGGGAAACCGTTCGTCTGGTACGAAATCCCTGGTGCGGGTGCGGTGAAACGTCATGACTGGCAGTATTTCAACGACCAAGGGCTCTATGTCTTTGACTCCATCGTCATCCTCTTTGACAATCGCTTCACCGTGACGGATATCGCCATCCTCGATAATGCGAGACGCTTCAACATCCCCACATACATCGTCCGTTCCAAAGCCGATCAGTGGATCCGGAACATCATGTTGGACACAGGGTACGACAGTGATGATAACGTAGACATCGAGCATTGGAACAAGCAGTACGATGCAGCGCGCAAGCAATTCATCGAGCAGACGAGGAAGAGCGTCCAAATGTACCTGGAAAATGCCAATCTCCCGAACCAGCGTGTGTACATTATCTCCAGCAACACACTATTGAGCATCATGCGGAATAAGGAGCCAAAGAAGACGATCGACGAAGCGGAGTTGCTGCACGACTTATTCAACCGGGTGTCCACACGGCGGGCCGTGCTACCGGATGAGATGACTTCCACGAGAATTGGTTCGTGGCCGGGGGAGTGACTTTCTCTACGCGACGCTCTCGATAGATATTTACGTTTACGTTCATGGTGAGTTGTAGGTGATATGTCAAGTGCCGGTGGTCGCAGTGAAAGCGAAGCGTATGAGCAAGACCTAGTAGAGTTCCCCAAACCATGATGCAGTCTATGTTGCACAGTACATGCACCCTCCGCTAAGCTTGGGGGTTCTGAGTGAGCGCAATCTACTATTTAACTTACGATTACTACCCATGTATGGCATTGTGTTGAACGTTCAACAGGTCGTCTGGGTACGTAGCATGAATCCCATGGGGATCATATGATTGTTCGACACTTGACAGCCAAGTTGGAATTGCGACCATAAATGGCCACAGTGATTGCTATTGGCCACGGGTCAACGACCCGAAGTTACCACATGTTTCAGATCTCGCCGCAATAGAAATATTGCAAGGGACCCGGGACGGGTGTGCATGATCTTTAGAGGAGTTCAAAATACCAATCGTTGAGGTGACTCTTCCGTAAAGTTCAGGAGATGGCATTTCACTGCAGAACGGCTTTAGGGGCTATAGTAGCGTGTTTTACTATGTTCATCAACTAGATGTACTACAGATCCACTGCATCAGCAAACAAACACTTCGTAGGTGGTGCTATTATTACACGTCCATGGAAGGGGTGAGTCCCGGGATTTCAGAGCAGGGAAACAACAACAATGGCATGAAAGTCTTGAAAGAATCAGATCATAGTATGGTATCACCATGTGAACACCGAGCCTTCGGCGATTTGGCATTCTTTTTACTAAGAGGATCCAAAGTTCTCGCAATAGCCCACGAAAGCGGACTTTGCATCGTTAAGCAGGGTGGTGAGGAGGTTGATATCGCTCTCTCCGAGAGATGAACGGTCATCCGGATCGAGCTCCAGGTGCGTCAACGATTTGGAAGACGACTGTTCCTCCTTCATCTGTAGAGTCACCTTGTTTCTCCACCGCTGCCACACCTGCGTGTCGTTCGGGATGAAACCCCGAAGGATTCTTCCGGGATCTATGCCGCCGTACGGACTCTCCATCCCATCGTAAACGAGGAGACAGGCGAAGACTGCCATCGTCGTCCTCGTCCCAAGACGGAATTTACGCATCCTCGGTTTGCCTAGCTTTTTGAAGAGGACTTTCGCTTGGATCTTCTCCTTCTCAAGCGAAGAGAGATACGAGTTGTAGGCCCAGGACACTCCAAGCGAACCAAGGAACAAGGATTGGCCAAAGAGCGACCCTTGGGGGATGAGGAGCAGTTGGAGCAAGAACTGAACGAGGAGGAGTAGAGAACACATGCCAACGCGATTGTATGTGGGTGCTCCGCCTATCTTCAACAGAAATTTCCCTTTCGTGATCGCATTGACATCCTTTTCAGCTCCTTTCACCACGATCACTGTCTCATCCCCTATGAGCATCCCGTCGCCCGCTGGTGCACCCGGCGCTGGCTTCGTGACGGTATCGAGGCAGAGTTCCCCAGAGCCAATCACTAGACAGGCGACCCCACTGGAGACGATACCGAGTAGGATCATTGAGAAAGAGATCCAGTCTCCAACCATGGCACACATGATGCATCCTGCGAAGCTGGTTAGGATGGGGAGGAACGCGACGAGTGCATTGCCGAAGTCCCGTTGGGGAACTTTTTCATCGTACTTGACATCCTTGAGTTCCAGGAGGGCGACATTGCATGGAGCGGTTTCTCTTCCTTTAATCGAAATCAACCCTTTTTCCACCTTGCTTTTCTCCATCGTGAGATATCCCAGGTGTCCGGTCTGCATCTCTGTCCCAGAGAGGGATGCGACATACTTTGGTCCTGGCCTCCCATCGAGTCCAAACGACATTGCTGGAGTCTCGTTCGGACCTGGGAATAACCCATCCCAGAAACGTGAAGCTGCGAGTCTGCCGTACGCCTTTGCGATGGTGTAGCTTCCCGGTGAGTTGTACCACCCTAGCCACTTTCTGCCCTTGAATAGGTGAACGGTGGCCATGGCTGAGATTGCTTCTTCACCACCAAAGAAGCCAGCCACTCCGGATGGATCGAGGTTGAAGCTGGTATCCTCGAGGGGGTTATTGAGGACTGGCATCGTGGATGGGTGACGTTTCACCGTTACCACTGCCTACATTTTTTATTGCCCCCAACTCGCGGTCTCACCGTGCCTGCATTCCCTGGACCCTGGAAATTCGTGGGAGTAACTGGGAGCTATGGGCGCTTCTTCGTCTTGCATGTGGCCTTTGTGCCACACTGAAATTTCGTCGCACATGATGCGCGTTGCTTTCCTTGCAGGCTGTGGCAGTTGCCGTCCTACCTAAAAACCCCTCCGTTTGCTCTCTGCAACTTGACTTCTCTGCGATTGGAGGACATGTAGCAGGAAAGGGAAATTCCGGGATCGTTCTTGGCGGTCGTTCCTGTGCTAACCTATGCGGTGCTACATAATAAGCGAGGAGCGTTCAAGTGCTGCACCCCCTTGGTCCGTCTGATGGAAATTGTAGGATCTGATGGGCGTCCTTGCTGTGGTCACGGAACGCTCGACGGGCTCATTTCCTTTATTATTGTGAGTGTTATGTAAATCCCGTGGCCTGCAGAACATTCCACCCTTCCATTGCCTGCTTATGAGATGACGTCTCACTGAGCTCCCCTACAGTTGATTCCAGAGACTGACGACACGCTGCGATCCTATCACATACATTTCCGCGTTATCAACCCCTGGGATGCCAACCGTCAGCGCCGAATGTCACTCCTTTTGGTTCACGCACTTGTTCCTGTTCCAAATTGTAGTTCAAACCTGGTATGGCAGGGACAACTGGTACGTTTACGATAATGAACATACTGAACTTGGTGACTAGTGACCTATCGTCATCACACACGCTGTCAATGCTGACTGCTGTGTTGCACGGGATGATCTAGCTCCAACAGCCATTCTACAGCACGTTCTCAAACCCTCTGGCTCCTCCCTTGTGCATCCCGTCATGCTGCCTGGTCTGATTGCGCCGAAGCTGAAGGAGACAACGTCTCGACATGTTCAAAGGGAACTTTATGTTACTGGTGTCTAAGTACAAGCTGACAAGGCAGAGCCAGGAGTCCCAAAGCCCCGTTCCTCAAGCAAAGATTGTGCCCGGCGCTGGTCGTAGATGGAACAGCGCACAAAGGTGCCTTCGGGCACGTACGTTTTTATCAATCTAAACACGGGGACTTTCTCCTCGATCGCGGAGCTCTGTGCTTTCAAATATTCACCCGAGTATCGATACGTCGTGCTGTCTCTACGTATGATCACGAGCCTCCTCGAGATGTCGCCTCCTTCCCCTGGTAAAACCTCATGTTACAAAAACCGTTGTTGCATAACCAAGCAGAAGGAATTCCGCTGCTGCTATGGCGATACTTGCTGTACAGACAATTTTCAGCGACGCCGAATTACAAGAACCCACCCACCAATTCCCAGACGGCCATATTACGCTGGTGTGCTCTCCTTCGCGATCGGGCGAATCTGGGATCCCGCTCTTTGCGTGGTTCCGACCAGGAAGACGAAGACGCATAATCGCGCGGACGAGTCGGATGATCCTCCGAGCGACGACTCATGTTCGCAAAGCGTTTGCGGGAGCCTTTTGTCGCGCAGCGCCTCTTGGCCATCCATCCAAATGGTCAGTTTACGGGGGGGAGCGACTTGTAGTGCAGCCCTCTTTTACAGAATTACTGGATCCGCGCACCCCAAGGACGTTGATCGTACACTGATCTAGTAGTGGGGATCTGTAGGGATATCGGGGGGACGAGTGCATAGACGCAAGGGGCCCTCTACTTTATTTAATAGCTCATGTCGTACAGCAGTCTGAAGCAAGTTACTGGAATAACTTGATCAGACTACTCAGATGTCCTCGTGACATCTCGATGAGATAGGTTCTTGATCAAGGAGATACTCAATAAGATGCCTCGACTCCGGGGGCGTCTATTCGACGTCTGAACAGAGCGAAGTATACATGTGAAGTGCGCCAGTCTCGCGATAAGTGAACACTATATACCACCTCCGAACAAACTGATCACAGCGACCGGAGGAGGGCTACCTTCTCTTTGCTTCGTCTGCCCACAGTATGCAAAAACATATTTCGACGGGTGCCAAGTGACCGTCGGTGACGGCGCTAAGGCTGGCACACGATGCAGTGGGATCGTCGTCTCCGTCGCGCACTAGATGTCAAAGTTGCAAGATCGGGATGGGCGTTGAGATGCAGGAACGAGGATCACGTACGATATCGATATATGATCCGGTGCTGGCAATCGCCAGATATTCGCCATCAAACGAAAAACTGAGGGCATTGATAGCGTTTCTGCGAGCAAATCGTTAGTTGCGGTACAGGTTAAATGTTCACCACGTACTCGCAGGATGCTATCGTCCGCGCGCAAATCCATTCATTCAGGTCAAACATGTTGACGATCGAGTCGTACCCGCCAGAGGCGAGGTACCTGTTAGCTCAAGTTCAGTTTCTTGCTTACACAGCAAACGTGATTGGATTCGTTAACCTTCCTCGGGGATCAAGGGCCACCGCAACGCAACCACCCACGTGAGCGGCTGGACTTTCTCGTAATGTCAATGATGGATAGTCCATTATGCGGAGGTTGTGTTCAGAGTGATGGGTCAAGATAATGCCATCTCCAACATGATTGAACATGGCAGTCGATGCGACGATGGTCTGACGGTCATATTAGGGGATGAAGACACTGAATAGCGGAATATAACCCACCCCGTCTTTGTCTGAGATCTGCCATGCATCTTTGGACGAATCATTGTCTTTGCCGTACGTTAGGAAGAACAGCTGATGTCCCGCAGATGTATACAACAAGGATTTTCCATCAGGAGCGTAGTTCGTCTGCACAGGTGATACTTTTAATTGGATCTGTTGCGCGTGACGGCTTTCTTGGAGCGAACCATCAGCACGAGGATTGAAATAGATCGATGTCCTCACGTCGTGCGTCCCAGAAAACAATTCTTCTATCCCTCTGACTGGACGTGCAGAATAGGTCTGGGTGGGTTGGATTCCACGATACGTGATCTACGTCATCAGAATGACCTCCGGAGAAATGTGTTGCAGCTCTGTACTCCATCTGAGGTCACCATGAGTTAGAAATGGTACGTAAATGCAACATGCGTAAACGCACGCTTGTTTCTGGAGCCCATATCCTTGTGACCTTGTCGATGCCAACCGCCGCGAGACGTTTACCATCGCAGCTCCACGCAACATGGGTCATCGCTTGTGCAGAAGGTATTCGAAGGTCGCGCGGTTTATGTGCGGGAAAGTTTTGTGCCTATAAGTAAGCAATGTAGGACGCGCGCCAGCAACCTGCGAAACTCGGCGCACATGAAGACCTCTCGCTGTAAAGGTGACGTGGAAAGGAGGAGAAGGCGGACGTTGTGGGGTTTGTATTTCATCTTCATTGCTTATGGCTGGGGGTAGAATGGACATCAGGGCACGTGTGATGCGACAGGCTAAATGGCACACTTCTCCGGAGTCTTGCGGTGGACGAGTATTAGTGTTTGTGTATGATAGGATCAGAGGGCGCTGAGTCAGCAATGCCTCCTATGGGTTCATCCCATTACATCCGAACTCGTATGTTGTATTATTGTGGTTTCAACGTTCATCCCATCCCCAGTGTCCCACCCTTTTCTCTTGTTGGTAAATTGAAATGGCGAAGAATGAAGACCGGGGACTGTCCAGCCCCACAGTTCGCTCATAGTCACCGAATCTACTCAAGTTGGGAAAGGCGATACCGAATCTCAGTGATTAGAACGCGATTACAATGCTTCACCGGGTTTCAGACTGCGTGGTGTTGCAACACTCCTCTAGCCAGGTCATCGTTCGCTTCAGGCCGTTATGCATCCGAATAATAACGCAAAAGGGTGGGGATCGTATCATATGTGGCATTTGTTGCTCGATTCCTTTGACAAACGTTCACAGTGTTCATCTCCTCTACCCTCCATCCTCGCCCCTCTACCACGGCAGGTGACCTTGCCGGTTGGCCAGTCAACGCCGTACCTGTACCTGTCAACACGTAACAGTAGCGGTACGCCATATACGGTATGACCCGCGGTGTACCGCGCGTTGGTGATGGCGATATGCAGTTCTAAGTAAAGACGTGTCGATAAGGCAGCACTCGTCATTTTGCTGCATGATAGTGCAATAAAAGGACTATGACAAAATGTTCCATTGCTGTTCGTGGGGACGTCTGCTCCAGCTCCGGACATACAAAAGAATTATGCAGATGCAGCGCAGGTGAGAAGCATCGGAGGATCGGTCGATCACCGCGGTGAGCGAGGGCAACTCACTTGACCGTGAGCGACGTCTGAACACGGCCACTTACCGTGGCGTCCCCGTAATAGTAATGCCGTGCATACGAGCACGGTGTAGCGACAGAGTTGCGAAGTCCCGTCGGGTCTCGCGATTGCAGGACAAACAGCACGAACACCACTGCCAGTGCGGTCGTGCGTGTGCCCAACGTGCACTTGGTTAATGCCAGATTCTCGAGCGTTTTATCGTACAAGATCTTTGGATGGATCTTCTCTTTGTCCAACGAGGAAAGCCAAGAGCTGTACAGCGCGGACACACCGAGCGAGGTGAGGAACATGACTTGGCCGGACGGTTGAACGGCGTTCTCGAGATGAGGAACTCGGTAACAAACCGAGTAAAGAAGAGGACGGAGCACTACCAGATGAGGTTGCACTTGCCCTCGCCCGAGGAATGGAAAGAGAACCGCCGCGGACCACAGAGTTTACAGCACCCTTTATCCCTGTCAACAGCAGAATATCCTTGTCTGAGCTAAGGCTTCCGCCTTCGCCCCGATAAGCGACCCTTTGGCGGGTTCCAGATTGGTAAAAGAAGAGGGTCCACCGAGCCGAGGACGAGGCAGGATACACCGCTTGCGATGAAGGGCCGACCAGGACTGTACGTGTGTCAATGCTGGTGGCGGCGGGGACGCTCGAGCCTCGCAGGGACGTTGAAGGGACCACTACGTGTGGGCATCTTGGGGCAGGGGCTCATCCCAAATCAACGATGGCAATCACAATATATGGGCCGCGTCTCGCCGGTGCCACTACCCACAAATCCCAAGCTGCATATTTGTTCATGAAGGGCGCGGCCGAGTCATCCATCCCCCGATGACGGTGCCTTAGTCGGCACCACGAAGCCTGGAATTGTCCCGTATAGTGGGGATCGCGTGGACTCCGGCGCAGACGGGGAGCGGCTTGGGGAAAGCCTTCGGCCGCGGGCGAAAAGGCTTATGGAAGGACGGAGATCGCGAATGAATTGCAGCAATTTCAATTGCTTGGATATCTGGAAGGGGCATTACACCAACCTAGCCATTCCCGCAGAGTGGGCTGTAGCCACCGCAGACACGGCATTATCTCCGCACAACGAACCTGCTACACCAGACATCTCGAGGAAAAAAATGGGAGGCTTGTCGAGTCAGAGTGAGGATATGACTATAGAACGGGGCTACAGATGTCAACCTGAGGGGTGAACCTGTCGATGGTGTGGAGAAACATGGTTTGCAACAAAGCAAGGTGAGGGAGATGGCGTAGAGTCGGCGTGAATCAACTATTTAATCACGACTGACGGAGCAGAGTAACTTCCTATTGGACGAATACTCGTTAGGAGGTTTCTGGCCTTCATTTGCGTGGTGGGGTTCGTTATGTAATCTTCCAGGGGATCAAGGCCGCCCGCCCCAATGCAACTACCCACGTGAGTGGCTAGTCCGTCAATGATGGGTAGTTCACTGCAGAGGGTGTATTCTGAGTGATATCATTTCCAAATGGTTGGAGGTGATGCGGCAGTCGACGTGACAAACATTTTGGTCTGTCGGGTGCTAATCTGGAGTGTGGTCACCTCTCCTGTACAGACGATACCCTTGCTTGGGACTGTCGCATGTGATTATGTGGCGGCTTTCTTCAAACTGGTCGAACGGTCAGCTGAAATGAACGCGTACCTTGGTCGGAGTTTCTTGTTATGCGAGATCCATGTGGTGAATCATAGCAACGTCCTTGGTGGAGATGCAGTTAACCTTACAGCCTGATCACCACCTAGATGGGTGCTGTACCCAAAAGAAATGTGGTGTCAAAACGTTCTCGCTTTTCGAGTTGATCGATCAAGTTGAAACCAACTGACACTCAGTGCATTGCAGGATTGATGGCATCACAAATTCACCCGAAGAATCATCGCTTGTGCACCGCGCGGTATATATGCGGAGGAGTTTTCTGCAGGTATGAAAGCAAAATAGGATTGTAGCATCGCGCCAGTGACTTGCGAGGCGAAGGTTTCTCGTACCAAAGGTGACGGTAAATAGAGGGAAAATGGAGGGGGGGGGATGTTGCAGGGATTGTATTTCATCGTCATTGCTGACAGTGGGGAGTAAAGTGGAGTCGCATCGGAGAAGTCTTCGCTTCAATTCTGCGGTATTATCGCGATGGAGGGGTTTCTCGAAGAAGGGGCGCAGCCGTCCTACGCGTCGCGTACAGCCTGGCCGCCACTGGCATAAGTGTCTATCAAAATCGAGCGATAGGCAGAAAGTGTTGTCCGGGTTAACTTTTTTTAGTTAGAGACATTCCCCCATTTGTGAGATGGCTAACCAATCAGAACTCAATTTCCTTCTACGGGTGGCGCAACCTCGAGGTGGGCGTCTTCGGTGGGTCCGAAGGCGCTGTAACCCTTGGTGGCGATCAAACAACTGCCTAGCCCGGCAGTAAGTTAGTAACAGCATGTACGTGATGGCATTCATTAGAATGATCGGACGGTGTGGCCCACGACCCAGCTGTCCAACCTGAAACACGGAGTCAAACAATCGAAGCGATCGGTGGAACACTATAAAATCCGTAGCCGCTGTCCATGTATCCTCTTAGCTCTTGCCGTTCTGCGACGACTTCAATTTAGCCCGGGGAAGCTTGCTGTTGAGATATTAGCGTTTAGAGGTGAGCTAGCAACGCTACTGATATCACTGGTTAACGTTATGGACGACTCAGGTTTAAAACTGCGGACAGGGGCCCTAAATTCACTCTTCCCTCGGAGAACGATATCTAGTACTACTTCAAGTCAGCGATCATTCGCCCCTCACTGAGACTGCCGTCTCTGAACTCCGTACGTCGTCGGTAATTGTCATGGTGGTGGACGCTCATTCCATTCGTAGTGCCCTTCTTCCTCGTTGGCAAATCCTGCCAAATGGCGAACCCTGAGAACATACATTTGGCTTCATATGTACCGGCATTCGACACTCTCACGGCGTGTACTGGAGAGACCGTTAGACAAACCCCATATACCAACAGGAATTCCTTCATCTTTCGCCTTCCAAGCGAGATCCTTGAAACAATATTCATCCACTGCGCTCGCGACTATCATAGCAAGGTCAGCGGTCATCGTACTCCGACCGCCCCTCATTGGGTCAACGTCTCGTACGTTTGCCGTCATTGGCGCAATGTCGCTCTGAATTGCTCGACTCTTTGGACATATCTCTTTGTGACATCACGGCGCTGGACGGAGGAGTTACTGGCGAGATCAGGGCGGGCACCATTGAAACTACACGCGAATACGGATTCAAGTCATTGCGATACATCATTTTTGGAGCTGGACATTGTGGAGCAAGTAATGAACCACGTAGAACGCATCCAGGAGCTCTGCCTTCATCTTCCGTTCACGTCCAGTGACCATCAGTTTTTTTCCGGACTTTCTTCGCGCGCTCCTTGCCTGCAAAATCTGAAGATCTCCACGGAGGACGATCTTGATTATTCGCAGTGGTCCTCGGTACTCTTTGACGGAGATACGCCAGCTCTCCGTACACTCGAACTCACAGGCTGCCCGGTGCCATGGTATTCGCTCAAGCTGAGTGGTTTGAAAACCCTCAGTCTGAACAACATACCCGCTCGTTTTCAGCAAACCACAGTGGATCTCCTAGCCACGTTCAGTCGCATGCATAACCTCGAACGCTTATATCTCGATAATTCCCTTGCAAGCGCGGCTGGTTTTCTCTCTAGCACAGCGTTCCATACCTTCCAGAAAATCAACTTACCCCATCTTTCTCGCCTTTTGATCGCAGCTCCACTTTCAACGGTTATCGCATTGCTGTCTTGCATAAACATCCCGCTGAGAACTGAAGTCAGGCTAGAATGTCATTTTGAACATGGTTTCTCTCGTGATGATTACACCACACTCGCTTCGCTTCTTGCACAAAGATTCAGTATCCCCGGAGATCAGGCACTGTCCGGGCCAACGATTCGTTCATTGGGCATTGAATCGGGCGACTGGGAAAAGGCAATACTCACTTTCAGTGCATCGGAACGCGCCTTCAATTCTTCCATTTCGATATCACATGCGGATTGGTGTTGCAATATTCCTCTTCAGGTCGTCATCCATTTCCCACAAAGCGATGGTGACCACATCGTAAGCGACATCTGTCGCGCCATGCCTCTGACTAACGTTCAGAGTGTTCACGTGCTCCATCCTCCGTCCTGCTCGTCCTTTTGGAAGCTTGCCCTGGGACATCTTTCGGATCTACGATACCTCAAACTCAGTCGAGGCAACATGCCGGACTTAGTTTCTATACTCTCCCTCGCACCTCGCGATTGCACGAAGAAGCAGGATGGGTACATGGATTATGGTCTCGATCGGGTGTTTGCACCGGCACTGGAGGAGCTGGAGCTGTATGACATCCTGCTTTCAACATCTCCCCCCGATGATCAGCAATCTCTCTATGGCGCTCTCTCCACCCGCAGAGAGTTCCAAGGTCGACTCACCATGACTCAATGTGCTGTCGTCGCCAAGGATGGCCGCCACACGATGTTGGATATGGTTGGGAGATGGGAGGGTGGTCACTTCCATGTGGTCGAAAGCGTGTAGCCACCCCAAGTCGGTGCACAGACTTGAACGTTCTGAACGACATCCTGATGTTGAAGCGGTGTGTTACGAGGACAACTTGGGCCCCAATCGGAGTCTTGGAGCAGGATGGTTGACTCAAAAATACGTAATGTAGGCTGGACAAACAATGCAATATAGAATAAACTATTTATTCTGAATGTTCTGGGTAATGCTTTGCGATAAAAGCTAGTGAGAGGACTCGCCGACTAGCTATGATAGGCCGACATTAGTGAGGCTGTCTGTATACTCGGGCACACCAAGAAATAAATTTAGGAAGGTCTACATCGATCAACGTTCAACATTTCGTAGCCAGAAATGGCGGGGGTGAGGAAAACATAAAGCAGCTGTGGATCCGTCTCCCCCATCGTTGCACATCCCGCCCGCTGCCGAGTCACGAATCGCAATGATCCGGTGGCGGGTATTCGTGCCCGATTAGCTTAGAGCTAGCTATGGTGACCCCACGGTGCCGCACGCTCAAGAACTTGGATTGTGTCGTTCACGCTCCCTCGGACCTCCCTGTAGCAACTTGAACGCCATTACCACCGACCGGATAACCGGGAACAGCGTGGACCTGTTGCGTTGGCTACTCACCCCATCTATGTTGTCCTCTCATGTTCGCCTGGGCCCCCTAGAATAGAACGACACGGAGCTTCATTATATATCCAGCAGGTACGGTATCAGTCGCTCGACCGTGCGTTAACAGCCGACCAAGTAAGTCTATAGCTAGCAGTATCTCTTCGTCAACCCCCACCACTGGTCGACTGGTCGCTGAACGTCTTGCCCCAGACGTTCCTCCTTATTATACGGTGGTCCATATTTCCTCTGTGATAACGTGCTGATCTGGACTCTCAATGTTACACAAAGGTGGCGTTCTACGCATGTAAAATTGACAGGACCGGGAAAGCAAAACACCCTGACATGTTCCGCATCGTTTGGTCATGGGAATCCAAGAAACGACCTTGATCATCTTCCTCCGCGCAGACCTTCCGACGGGGTTAGTACAGGCACTGCGTCGGGAGAAAACTTGATACTTGTATGAACGTTGCCGGTCAAATGCACACATGTGTACCATACCGAACCTCATTCAGATCCGCCACAGGCACCAGAAATTCCTGCGCCAGATTCCATTTGTTTCTTCGATATCTATCTAGATTCAGTCCAATGTATTGTAGTAACTAACATTTGAGTCGTCTTCTGAAGCGAAGTATCATTCGCTACCTTACAGCCCTCGACCAGTGTCCTGGATCAAACCTGATGCACACGATCTCCAAGCGCTTCAAGTCAGAGCGCCCTCGAGTCCCCGGCGTCATCCTCCAACGTCTCACTCTGCTCCGTAATAACATCCGCGAAATCCATCGCAGACAAAGTCCCATCTCCTTTGGCATTCTGATGTGAGAATACCCCAAATCCGGTATCGATCCCTTGAGGCTGTCGACTTCGAAGATCGCGATCATACGATCGACGTATGCTAATGATGAACCGAGGCATGATGGCAAACGAAAATGAATAGCTGAGAGCAGTCAGGAACGTCATGAACTCGATGATCGGTAGTTGGACAGCATTAACGATGTTGAAAAGCAGATTCCTAGTTTAAGGGGAAAGTGTCCGGGAGGTTAGTTTTGTGATTTTTGAGACAAAGGTGATCGACGGTCACACAGAAATGACACCATGGAACGAATTAGACGTACACAACGAAATAGACAGTTCCTTCCCTGAGGAGCACCTTCATGAGTCGGTTGGTCTTCCAGCGTTTCGTTAATCTGTACACCTCAACCGACTGTCTCAACGCTGGAATGACAGAGAGAATTAACAATGTGGCCCCGAGAACAAATCAGGGGATTGCTCTATATGTTGCCGATGGTGCACTGTCGGATGAGTAGCTGCAACTTTTAAAATTGGCAACTTGATCGACCGTCACTGGAGAAAGGGGTGAGAGTGTAAGGCTATCGCTTTGGGTTGCATTGAAACTTCCAATTGAGCCAGAAACATACCTGAGAGACCCCCATTCGGGTTGTAGTAGATAAATTCCCAAAGAACGGAGATAGCGATCTCCGGCACATAAATAAACAAGAGGATAGCGAGGATTTTCCTGGATAGATTCCACATCGCATAAACACGCAGGATCATCACTACTGTCATACGAGTCAGCGAAGGGAAAACTAAGCCGGGAAGTATACCAACTCACGATCGGCAGCAGCAAGGAACAGGATGTAACTCCAATCACCTGCCACAAACATCGCAGTACCTTCGAAGGATCTCACCCTGGTGCAAAGAAGTACAAAAGGGTGTACTTACACCTACTTCACTGTTAGCAATACATCGCTCTGCGAGATGAAGACGCACGTCTAACAGAGCATAGCGATTAGTAATGGATTACATTTAGAACGGGAAGGCTGACCAAGAGAGGGCCGGGTACAAGCGCACTACCAACTGTAAATGTACCACTTGGTCAGTTCAATTAACACTGGTATACAGCTGGTAATCTTGAACACACTGAGTGCAAGTATGCTTGAACATGGATTCGGAGTTATCAGTAATTACAAGTATGCGTGATAGCAACCATAGACCTACATAGTCCAACAAAGACCGGCGTAACGAATCTGTGGGGACGGCCGGTTTAGAACGTATGTAAGAGTGTTTCATGAGGCCTTATACATACGATAACGAAGAGTGTAGAGACTCGGGTCCAGGGTCTATGCTGGGTACTGTCGGTGACGTGGAACCTGACTAGTGATCGTCCCTTACCCAGACATAGTCTATCTTTCACAATCATTAGCAATCAAACGATTCCAACGGTGAGGAAACGAAATAAAATACCTCTCTCGAAAATGTGAGGACTGGAGCGCCGGTGATAGAATCGCAATGGCTGCTTCAGAACGAGAAGGATAGCATACACGAAGTAGTGCTTACCGTAATCATATCCGACAGCAGTGATTATTACAACTGTGTTCGTCTATAAGATTAACTGATTGACTGGAGTGATGGCAAGTCGTACCAGGTAAGCAACCCTGAATCAGGATATCTTGTAACTGGGAGGACATGTCATGTAAAAGTGAATCACAGGCAGCAAAGCCTGGCTAACGGGAGACCAGTAAAATAGTCAAGTGAGAGGGGAACACGACTAGTTGGGGGGTTTGGCAGTTACTTATACCCATCGGCCCCAAGGTTAAATGTAAGGATCGCGCCGTTACGTGTGCAACACAGGATAATTGTGCCAAAAGCAATTTCCGTGCGAAGTAAAGTGCATTGGAAGGTTGCATCGATACACTTATAATTAGGTCACCACAGTCAACACGCACCTCTGCTTGACACGGTGATTGGAGCCCTGACCCTCCTCGGCGCCTCCTATGCCCGCACTCAGACAGAAATGCCCACTAGGCAAGGCGAATTGGCCATCCTCAGTAACCTCTTCGCACAGAGCCAAGGTGGCATTCGGGTGATAAGAGCCCGGAACGACACGAATGGAGGTACGCCACGTCCTCCCGCGTGCAGAGTGGAGTTGTCATCCAAAGGGGGTTGGCCTCGAGGTGAGCGATATCAATATGGGCGCTCGTCCTGTGCTGTTTGGATGCCACTCCGACTGAATACGGTGTCATTGAAAGCCTTGCAAACCCAGCGAAACAACTTGATGCCATCTAGAAGCGCTAGAGCTTAGGCGAGCAGCCTCATGGAGTCCAAATCACGGGTTTCGTTCTGGTGCTATCAAATAATCGTAACGCGGCACTCCTTGAGATAGATGTCTGGACAATCGGTCAAGTCGGACTTCGACACGGCAAACAGAGGCGGGGTGGTACGATCGTTGCGGCGATTTCAAAGCGGCGGTTTGCAATGACTTCCGGATCTTTTCCTTTTCTGACGAGCGTGACTCCACACACAGCGTTACGTAACTTTGAGCATGTGGTCATGTCTAGTGGCGGAAGGCTGTAGATCCTCAGGAGGGGCCATCACAGATCACAGCACGTCGAATCTAAGACAGCGCTCATAGCCTTCTATAGCCTCCAAACCTCGGTGTCGTCGGGCAGAGGTTCGCCGAAGTCCTGTTGGGTCCTTCCCATGTATCCTCTCTTTGTCCAACGAAGAAAGCCAAGTGTTACACCGCACGGACACCACACGAGTAAAGGAACGTGACTTGGCCAAACAACGCCCCTTGCGGGATAAGGAGCTGGGTGATACATCGGAAAACAAAGACGGAGCACTACCGGATGAGATCGATCTCGAAAAACGAAGAGAGAACCTTCTGCTGACGATGGAATTTAAGGCGTCTTCCGTATCTCGACAGCCTGAGGTGATATTCTTGTCTGAGCTAAGAATTCGATCACCAGAAGGCGACCCTTTGGCATGCTCGGGATGGGAGACAACAGAATGTGGTGCCAGTGGGACGAGGACGAGGCAGGATCCACCGCTTGCGATGGTACCGACGAAGGGTGGTACATGTGCCAGTCCTGACAGCGATAGGGACGCTCGCGAAAGGGACGCTCGCGAAGAGGGTAAAGGCGCGGCTGCCTACTGGGTGCATCTCGGAGGTAGTTGTCCGATCGAATCATATCATGTAGTCCATGCGGACTTGGACGCTGCCGGGGAGGGGATCGGGGAGAGCTCTCTGCTGATAATGTTATGGAGGGACGCAGATTTCCCAAACGACTCAATTGCTTGGCTATCTGAAAAAGTCCTTGCAGTGACCCTGCCTCTTCGCAGGAGGGAACGAGATAAGTACCTCAATCAGGTGACTTTGGGTTCCCTGTCACTTGCTTGTGCGCCGGCGCCCTCCAAGCTTATCAATCGCTGCACGGCGGAGGCGGTGGGAGTCTCGCCAAAAACCACGGCTACAGTGCACTGAGCGAGAAGAATCAGGTTGCAGTTTTGTACTTGATATGTTATAGTCTGACAAGGGCAACTCTTGCTTGTAATTCCAAGATCTGTCCCCGGTCAGTATCAGGAAAGCATTATATTGGCATCTTGGGAATATTTAAACGTTTAGGGCCTGGTGCCTCGGGGAACACGTCAAGAATCTCCTCTCTTGCACTGCAGTCTCCTGTAAGCATAGCCTACATCCAGATCGGTCGACAGGGAGGACAGGTTTGGTCCAGCGCTGGTCATCCGCGACATTTCCGAACTAAATGTTCCTGCGACGTTCGGCCGCCCGTAACACCAAATACTCTTTGACACCCGAAAAAACGAAGGAATTTCTCACGTCCCGGTCCCGTTGGACCCTTCATCATACCCCGATCGATGAGAGAGTATGGTGTGCTGAGCACGCTTGGCACTCACCTTCTTCGCGAACGTTTGAACTTTAATGTCCACCATCAACTCATCGACGGCGGGATCGCTGCAAGCTCCTGACGTGCATGTATCAAGAGTGCTCTTGATTCGAGAAAAGTCTCCACTCTTGTTATCTATCATCTTGATTATTTATCGAATTCGCCAGAGCGAGGACTTTAAAAAATCGTCCAAAGAGTCGGAATGTCTGCTGAGCGAGAAAAACGCGGTAGCGCGTTTGTAGGAGAGAAGGTAGTCACCTGGCAACAGGGACATGGCGTCCGTGTACGTCACGCTTGGCGGCCCGTCACTGAAATGAACAGCAGAGAAAAGGGCACTTACCAGTGCGCGAGCGATGAGGTTGAAGACTGGGGTGACTCAAGAAGCAAGTAACAAAAGTTCAACAAGTGTACGTAGGCAGGCACTGATCATCCAGGTGAAACATCGTAAATGTATCGGAAAACAGAACGACGAAGGTCTTCTAGTGGCAACTTCAAGTGTGGTACTTGTCAAGTTCAACGGGAAAGACATTACTGTCATCACGACCAACCCCCTAGCCTTGCGTATACTTTTGTGACGTTGTGACCACGATCAGCGTCACACGAGAATGTGCACCCGAGCACGGCCTAAGAGTTTGTACGTGAATATTTGAACCATCGGTTATTCTCAGGCTCTCGAGGGCATGTCCAACAGTTGTTCCACCATATTGCTTGAAGCGCCGCCTTTATATCATCTACGGATGCCACCCACAACAAACTTGACAGGGAGGTAGGAAAAGACGCCGAAGATGACTCGGACGTGTCCGATCTGTCTTCCAAGGACTAGCTTGCAATATGTCGCCGTCCTTAGCGCTATCGTCGCGCGCAGCAAAGACATGATTAGAAACTTGAAGCACCTTGATATGAAGGTGGGGGAAAAGCTAATCACGAAACATGAAGCTTTTGAAGAGTTACGAGGCATGCTCGCCTCCGCTTGGAGGCACAAATATTACGGTTCTTACCGCGAGATTCGAAACCTCGGTGCGTGTCTACGAATCGTACCCGTTGTACTTGCTAACGAGTTGTTGATCAATCCACCAGCCATTCTCAAAGCACCGAGACCAGAGTTGGAACAACTAACACCATCATCCGTAGCAGTGACTGGAATTTGCCAGGGTGAGTGCTTCGTATCTTACCGTCTTTACGCACGGACTGACCTTTCCGCTAGATCTACGTCAGGACCTGTCGGGTTCCTTCGAGAAAAGTTAAGAGTGTTGACTGAGGTAAATGGGTGCCCCGTTTTTCACGAAAGGTATCGTATCGCTGCTGAACCTATCCTTAGTTAATAAGAAGGATGTTGTGGTAATTTGCATAAACTTGCGTGGGGAGAAGGACAATTTGAGTCTCCCTGCGCGCGATCCGATTCCGTCACAAAGCCCGGCGAATTTCCCGCTACTGAGGAGGCGTACCAAACTATTTGCTATGCTTTCTTCATTTCTCTTTTTAGTATGCTCGGGGAATATCTTTCCACAGGTTATGTGATGCGCACCGCTAAAGCGGACATCGTGGGTTGAGTCTGTCAGATGTGTGATATGAGCCACCGTCGGAGGTCTGCTGCTAGAGCTGATTTCTTTGGCAAGTCTCTAAAAAGTAGACAAATGTGTTGGTGTATCGTCTTGCAAGCTGACTCTGGATGGATAGTCTTGTGTAGGTCCATGATAACCTCCTCAATGTCCTCAACCAACGCCTGGGCACATCTTCGATCCTCCGATCTCGTCGGGAATACTCCAGACATCCTGTTGATCTGCGGTACATCAAACCGAGTGGTTACAACATGCCAGACACAGCCTCCGTCCCGAGCCTCTCACGATTGCACGAGTTACCAAGGTAGACACGTTGGTATATAGAGGTACCAGCCATATACTTATCCGAGATGGCCTTTACGTACAGCTGCGCCGCCACTCTTGCCAACCGTGCCCTTATGCGGTGTTGCTCCTGAGCCGCTGATGTGACCGACTCCGAGGTGCTGTCACTCTCACAGTTCTTGACGTCTAGCGCCATGGCCCATCAGGTCTAGCCTCCTCACAAGCCACTGGCAGGGCAATGCAAGACACGCGCCCGAAGACGAGAACTCAAGCACAACAGGACACTGCGGGACTCTTCAAATTGTCAAAGAGTCTGACTCGTTTTCGAAGGATCGCTTCAACCGGCCCCAACTGCTACATTGCCAGCGCCAACCCATTCTGGGTGTACTTCTGCCCCCTCGCGCGTGTTGGCAAGATTTAGCTGACCTGACCGACTCGATCTATGTGATGGGTGAGGTACTGTGGATCACGAAAAGGTAAATGAAAGCCCTGGGTACATATCAAACTAGGGTCGGCGATGCAGCCGGGGACCTTGCTGCACGGGAACCAGGACGCGCAGTGGCCTGCGACGCTACAAATACAGACTTGGAGGCCAAGCTCGAAAAGAGGCTCGTGCCGAGTGTGACAAGTAAGACAGCTCGATATTGACACCCGCAGCTCGTCATTCGTCTCCGTTGGGGTTTGGCAGGCGCATAGCACTTTGCTTTCACCAGGGTCATATCGACAAATCGGGAATATGGAACAGCTCTTGGAATATTTAAAGGGGCTCATCATGCATTATTTCGCTCAGCTACAAGCTTGTTGTTTTCTCTCTCCTCGTTGCAGCCCTTTGTGAAGATGAAGCTGTTACCTGTTATCTCTGTTTTCGCTGCCGTGGCATCTGCCCTCGGCCAGACCATTGCCATTGGTTTCCCTACTAATGGGACTGTCCTGCAACCGGGCAAGAACTTCACCGCTCAAATCGTTCGCCCTGTGAGCACTCAGCACTCGGTCCGCCATGCATCTATTAACTGAAGCTATTGGTTTCAGAGTGCCCTCATAGGTTGTACTGAAGTCGGCATTGCCCTCGCGATCGCCAACTGTAACGGGACAGTCTGCCCACAGCCGGCCGTCCAGCTCGGCAGTGTCCTTTATGCCGGTCCGTTTGCGCCGACCATACCCACCCAGGGAGGGTTCTACCAAAACTTCTCGGTGGAAGTTCCAGCTTTTATGACTAGTGGAGCTTCCATCTTTACCTTGACACACCTCTGTTTGCTTGGGGTATGTTATTTTCTTGCTCCGTCAGGCGCGCTGAATCACAAGGACTGTTGCAGGCTGGACCATCCCCGCTCCTCGAGTTCCGTAACGTCTCCGTGACACTTAAATAAGTAAGAGTACGCTTGGTAGCAACTTGGATAGCAGCGTAGTTACTCGTTATCCCTGTCCGTCGCTTCGCACGTTGAAAGTAAATGTATACATGTTTCCTACTGTTCTGAAAGACTATGAAGCTGTGCGTGCCAGTGGCGCTCTAGCCACAAACCGCACACTACATCCGAAGCTGACAGGATGTTAAGCAAGATTCTCAGGAGCAGCGGGCGATGTTGAGCATGCAGATTCACAGTTGGGAACACAAGGGTGGGTAGATCTGGTCCGATCAGGGTATGGACCGGCCCCTGCGAAGGCGTAGGCGCAACACCATGCTCCTTCCTCGTACCCCCTGTTATTCTTTTAGTCACCTTACAGAACTATGTTGTCGTTATAGTTCATGTTGGTCACTGCACAATGATCGCGGATCGATCGACCGTGGTGAATGGAGCAGGTTACCCGTTATGATCAGCCTAGTGGGGGTGGGGCGTTTGAAAGGTGACTGGCACCGGTTTCGGGGTGGGCGATTCTTATGGCCAATTCGAATTGGGAGTCCTTCTGCGTGATGACGCTTTGCTCTGTGCGTTGTGAGGAGGAAAACGAAAGAGATATTATGTAGCCACTGATTACATGTGTAATGAGATCGGAATGATGAAATGTTACGGGCGGGAAAA